>CAJQZJ010032593.1:2964785-3000638 GCA_907164525.1 Lophiomys imhausi | reverse complement strand
AAAAAAGTTTCTATAGTTTGAGTTTGTGGCTTGATCATTCCTTAATGGTGGTTGTGATTAACAGAGATGGTGAATTTGAATTATAAACTTTTTTTTTGGATATGGCTATTTGGATTATTGAAGGCCACAAGTGTTTCACCTGGACGGCTTAATGCTTCCTAGGTGATACTGGCTATAAAAAAATCTAATATTACACTGATTACTTTTGTCTTTTCTTCAGCTAGATTAAACATCTATTCACTTGTTTGCACCTATCCTGTCTTTCTGCTTTTGTTTGCAGGCAAATGAAAGCCAATAAGTGAACTGATGTCTGTTTTAACTCTCCCATGGTATGTGCAATACACTTCTCCCCTTAGACAATAGCTTGCATCATACATTTGTTACAGTGAAGTAAAGTGTGGCTAATACAAAAATGAAACAAACTTAGGTGTTCTTAGGGCCAGTGAGATGATTTAGCAAGTTAACAAGCTTGCTGGCAATCCTGATTACTGGAGTTCCATCCCTGGTCCACATATGATAAAAGGATACCCAGTTCCTGAAAAGTTATCCTTTACTATCACATGCAGGCCATGACAGATGCATGACCCCACACATACACATAGGCACACAAAGTAAAATAAATAAAATGTAATAAAACATAACTAATCTGTGGTAATCTGTGCTAAGATTTTAACACATTTTATAATGCTCACAAATATTCTTAACTGCTGAGCCATCTCTCCAGCCCGAATGCTCACAAATATTAAAAAAGAAGCAAATGAATTCCATTTTCAAATTTTTCTTTTATTACTCATTCATATTTAGTAGCAAACTGAAAACTTATTTTGAAATGTGTCAAAGTGTCTATAAAGTTGAATTCATTTAATAATAACATATTATTTATAAATGGTGCCCTTATAGTTGTCACTCAAAAATAATAAATCAATAAATGTATTATGCCTTTATTTTGACATGTTAAATATCATTCATTTTCTGAAGAGATGAAACTATTTGAATGGTCATTATACAGTTTTAACTTGAATAGATATTTGAATAAAAATATGCATTCACATAGAAGATACTGAGAGAAAAATACATAAATGCACTTTCCTTGAAAAGACTGTAATGAAAATCCAACTCTCCACTCCAAATTGCTACTGCTCCTAAATACAGTCACCTTAATTACTTATTTCAAATTTATCATTAAAGCAGTGTAACTGAAGAGAGTACCAAACTCATTGTGAGCTTAGGAGGTATTTAATAATGAAAGTTCACAAACCAAGGAAAACCCTGATCCCCAGGCAAATCAGAAGATAAGTGAGGGAACAAGAACTGCCAAACACAAATACATTAGCAGAACAGATGAGCTTATGAGTGCATGAAGTTCTAGATGTATGTTCTGCAATGGTTCAACACAGTGGTAATCAATGCCTTCATTAATGTTGCCATAGAAATTCTTCTTTAAAGCATGCACACAGTCAAGAAGTAAAACTATGGGTCAGAATTTTATTCTGATGTCAATATTTTTTATATTGTGTCTCTTTAAAGGAGAAATGTCTCAGCTCCCAAAGGCCAAAGCCCCCTCAATATTCTGCCTATCCAATTATTATATAACTCTATGTCAGTCCTAGATTTTAAGATATCTGAATATCTAACCATTTTGTCCTAGACCTGCTGCAAAATGCATGACTCCTTGTGTTAGTTACATTTTGGTTGTTGTGAAAATAATCATAAAGACAAATTAAAGAACAGAGCCTTTATTTTGGCTATAGTTCTAGAGGGATAAGTCCATATTGATTGGAGAAGCATGGCAACAGGAGCATAATACTAAGACATCAACTCCTCAGTGGCAAACAGAAATCACAGGGAGCAAACTCAAAGTGGGGTGAGGCTATGAACTGTTAAATCAGTCCTCTGTGATCTTCATCCTCCAGTAAGATTGCAACACTTCCCTAAATAGCTCCATCAATGGGTAACATGTCTTTGATTACCTTGATCTGAGAAATATTGTCTTTTGGTTTTTTTTCATTATTCTTCCCTCTTATATTACATCTTGACCACAGTTTCCTCTGCCTCCACTCCTCCCAGTTCCCTCTAACACTTCTGCTCTCCCTAAGATTCATTCTTCCCCCATCTTTCTTCAAAAAAGAGCAGACCTACAAGAGATATTAATCTAATACAGCATAACAAGTTACAATAAAACTAGGCATGAACTCTCATATCAAGGCTGGACAGGGCCTACAGACCTTAGGAGAAAAAGGACCCCAAAAGCATGCAAAAGAATCAAAAGCACTCTTCACTCCCACTGTTAGGAGTCCCACAAGAACTCCAAGCAACCCAACCTTTTACATATATTCAGATGACCTAGCTGAGACCCATACAGGCTTGGTGATTGTCACTTCAGTCTCTGTGAGCCCCTATGAGCATTGCTTAGTTTATTCTGTAGGCCGTGTTCTCAAGGTATCCTTGCACCCTTTCATTCTTAAACCTTCCCTGCTTTCTGTGTGTTTCAATGAGCTCTGCCAAGTGTTCAGTTGTGACTTTCTGCATCTGGTCCCATCAATTGCAGATGATAGTGAAGGCATCACTGATATTGATTGAGCCAAGCAATGATTTATCTCTATAGCAGAATATCATCAGGAATCATTTCTTTGACATTTTTTTTTGCCAGTCTTGTTTGGTTCCATTATAGAAGTCTGGGGTACCATTGTCTGGTTCCTGGCAATGCAGACTAAGTCAAGTGTGGTCTCCCTTTCATGACATGGGCCTTAAGTTGGACCAGGCAGTAGTTTGGCACTCCCATAATTTCTGTATCATCATTACCTCAGTACATCTTGCAGGAAGGATAGATTGTAGCTTGAAGGTTTTCTAGCTGTGTTAGTGTCTCAGTTTCACTGCTGGAAATCTTGCCTGGTCACATAAGATGCTGAGTTCAGGCTCTGTATTCTCCAATACTGAGTCCTAGTTAGGGTCACCCCTCTAGATTCCATGGAGTTTCCACTGCACTCTGTATCCTCTTTCAAACTACCACATAACACCATTTTCAAGGAGCCCACATTTGATAGTTCTTTTTAAGCGTTCATAGTAGTTTTGAGAAATTTCTACCTGAATTTGCATAATCTCCTCCCCACGTTCTTTCTCTTCAAGTTCCTCTCCTTTCATTTCCTACTCACTTTGACCTATATGATCTTTTCTTCAATTAAATTGTTTTTGCATGTGTGTGCCTGTGTATGTGTCAGTCTGTTTGTGTTCCAGTGTATATATAACTGTGTGTATGCAACTGTTTGTACCTCTCTCTCTCTCTCCCCCATGTGTGTGTCTGTCTGGTATGAATAATGATTTAATCTGGTTTAAAATTTACATTTTGTAGCTTTATATTTTAATACAAAATCTTCGTCTTACTTAACTACTAAAATTATAAATTGAAAAAATGAACACCCAAGTGGAACATAAATGCACATGGCAGTGATAAATCAAAGTAGGTGGAAATTTTCATTAGACTGAAATTATGTAGGATGAACAAGGCCTTCCATTGAACAGGAACAAGGCTTGTTGTTAAACAACATACATTTGTGACTAGGCTTCTACATAGAGCTGGCCTGAGACATTCCTGGGCATGCCCAGACATCCCTAGCTTGAGACCTGCACCGGGTGAAGAGACATGAAAAAAATGAAGATCCACAGCTTACAGTCTGGGAACCAATGGGACACTGGGCGGAGGGAGGGAGGGAGGGTATAAAAGAGACATCCTCTTCCTGGAATAAATGAGTCTACTTCTGCCTCTTGCCTGAATCCCAGAGTCTGTGTCATTGATGTTGTGCAGTCATGCCACTATCCCCAAGGGTCCCGAGATTGGGTTACTGCAACAGCTGGCACCCAACATGGTTTCTTTACCCTTGTGGGCATGAGTTTTGAATACACCTATGTCAGGGTCTATTTTTTTCTCAAGGCTGTTGATTTTTGGGTCCTGATTTTTCTCTTCTTCAGCCTTGAGTTTCCCTTCTGTCTTTGCCTGCTGACTCCCCGACTGAGACCCTTCTACTTCCATGGCATCATCTAGTGACTCCTTCAATGTTTCCTTCAGTAATTTGGTCCCTTTATGTTTTGTGTTCCTTACTCTGTGAGACATAAGTGCATTGTTTTCTCTTCTCGCTTCTCCTTTTGTTGGTTTGTCTCATTAGGGAGGTACATCTTCTTTGGTTTCAGTTTGCCTGGCATCTCCATCTAAGGGTTGACCACCAAGGTGATGGAACCACTGATCACCCACCCTCCAAACGACCTTTTGTACTCTGAAAACACAATGTGGTCATATGGATACACCCTTAAAAAAAAAAAAAAACAACCATGGAAGTCTCCTTCTAAGCACAAGACTCTCGGTCCAACACACATCTTTCTCATTGTTTTGTCCTTTTCCCTAGTTTATTTTTGTATGTCACCTGATTGTGGGCAATCTCCCATCTCACTGTAAGGAACCACAAGTTAGGGCCTGAAATCTTCTTTGGTAACAGGAGGTCTTAAAGTTAAATAGGAGATGTTGAGACCATCTGGAATGAGGATGCTGTCCTGGCCCTATGTTTTTCACCAGAGAACATGGGGTACACTGACTTATGGATGTGGGTTATTTTTTTTTAGCAAGAAAGAGGGAAGTGGTATCAGGTAGGACCCCACTTATCTCTTTTGTCCTTATCCTCTTGAGTATCATTGCTAGTTTGAAATCTTCCTCTTCTGAGGAAGTGATTGTTGCCCATAATACACATTGATAAGAGCAAGCCAGTGTCAACCGGTCCATAATGTCACCTCCCCATAGCCCTTGAGTAAATGGAGGAAGGTGATGAGGATGATTGTATGGAGGAGAGTGGCCGTTCTGCTCCCACCTCAGCTAAGCTGCTCTGCTTGCCAAGCACTCCTACCCATCCCCAACCAATTGCCAGTCTTCCCCCCCCAATACCCATGCATGAACTTCACACCCCTGCAATGGAATTGCTTCCTGTCCCAGCGTCGGCCCTTCCTCTTCATGCCCTGCCTGCCTCCTCCCATTTGCTTCTTCCTGTCCCCCATTTTCCCCTCAGGGCTATGAGACCCGAGCTGAGACATTACTGGTCAATGTTAGCCTAGATGCAGCTAATCGGCCGTGGATCCCCACCCCTTTGACTGACCTAGCAATTATCAGAAATGCTGTCAATGAATTGGGACCTGACTCCTCCTATTTTGAGCAGGTGCTGTCCCAATGGTCCATACAATTGCAGACCCACTATGATTGGTACAACCTCCTCAAAGCAGCCCTAGAACCTGCTGTCTTCTTAAAATGGCAGTCTGCTTACAACAACCAAGTGGAAGCTCAAGATCGCCTCAATCTCCAGTATGCCCTTGATATCACGCTGGAGATGCTAACCAGGAGTGGCAACTATATTGACCCTCTCTCTCAAGCCACTATCAGACTGTATGCTTACTATCAACATGACTCATATCTGACCTTTAGAACCCTCAAGGCATTCACCCCTTGAGACACATCCACCAATTTCTCCAACCTGTATTCAACAATTGGGGGAGCCATTTACTGACTTCCTCTCCAGAGTCCCCGAGACAGTAGAGTATAGGTTGGATAGGGGCCCCATTTTGGAAAGCAGTTAATTTAGGAGGGGATTCTTAGTCCAACCCTCAATGCAGTGGTAGCAATCTGTATAGATGACATTCACAAATGGGTACTTGCTACTAGAGACCTTGACCCCATGGTGGGCCCTGACACCCTTGATTGAGGTTTTAGCCACTAACAGGACTAGAAACCCTCACAAAACAGATGGGACCTCCTGATTGAACTTGTGAGGGATATGGCAAGCTCAGCCTCTAACACAGAGACTGTCGTAATGCTAGGCCTAGAACCAAATGCCCCAAATGTAATAAGGGATTCCACTGGGCAAGAGAGTATAGATCCCATATTATTGAACATTAGGGCAATGCTTTAAATTCCAAATGGAGCACCCTTCAGTGCCTACAGTAAGAGGGGAACCCCTCAATCCAATGTCTTTTGGACATTCCCTGTTTTTCCTCATTCCCCCATGATGCCTGTGTCTTTGGACAGTACCTTGGTAAAAGAGCTAGTTGACACTGAAGCAGATGTTACTATCACTACTGGAACTGAGACTCTGAGATTTACCCACAGGAAATTTAAGCCTGGCCATGCCATTACTGGTGTAGGTAGCCAACGGCCTACCAGGGTAACTCTCTGTCCTGTACTCTGGAAGGACATAGATTGGAATCAAGGTTCATTTTACCCTAAAGTTGCTAATGTTCCCTAAAACCTTTGGGGAAGAGATACCCT
This sequence comes from Lophiomys imhausi, assembly GCA_907164525.1. Taxonomy (NCBI): domain Eukaryota; kingdom Metazoa; phylum Chordata; class Mammalia; order Rodentia; family Muridae; genus Lophiomys; species Lophiomys imhausi. The sequence continues at coordinate 2,994,340 of CAJQZJ010032593.1, read as the reverse complement.
TGAGGACATGGGAGTCATTTTAACAACTGATGACAGGGCCTTTTACGATGATATCATGGTTCAATATGACCTTGACCTCTCAGAGAAGAACCACACCCAATTCTAGAGGGCACTGCCCATCTGAGGCCAGCTTTGATCATGGCACCTAACCCTATACCCTTGGCCTAGAAGTCTGATACTGATGGCTGGGTGGATCAATGGCCTATTTTTGAGCCTAAACTCACTGCCCTTAGGAAGCTGGTTGAGGAGCAGTTTAATTTGGGTAATTTAGAGCCCTGGACACGCAGACATAACACCCTCATTGTTGTCATAAAAAACTTGGGAAACTCTGACTGTTACAAGACCTAAGAGTAGTCAATGAACAAATCGAAAAAATGGGACTACTCAAGCTGGGTTGCCTTATGCTATCCAACCCTAATATATTATGGTTAAGGATATAAAAGATTGCTTCTTTCAAATTCCCCTGGCTGAATGGGACAAACGCAACTTTGCTTTTACTGTATGGGAACCCAATATGCAAAAACATGCAAAGAGATATCAGTAGGCTGTTCTTCCACAAAGGGTGAAAAATAGTCCCACTATTTGTCAGCTTCATGCTGCTGAGGCAATGCAAGGAATACTCAAAGATGTCCTATTGTCCATTACATGGCTGATATTATGTTAGCTCATCCTAATTCATCTTATTTAAAAAAGGTCATCACTCCATTGTTGAACAATTTGGGGAAACTTAAACTGCAAGTCGCTCCAGAAATGATCCAGACTATCCCTCCCTATGCCTTCTTGGATTATCCATTGCTGAAAAAAAAATCAGGTAATTAGCATTCAGCATTCTAGAAAAGGAGTCCTACTCCCTGGTGGAACTGCAGCAATTATGCAGGATAATTAATTTGTTAAAACCTTTCCTACTTATACCAAATCAAGAAATGAGGCACCTTTCCTCCATCTCAGAGGGCACAGATAGCCTCTCTGCAAAAGTTAGGTACACGTGGGAGGCCGTGGACCTCCTGTGCAAGATACTGATGTTTCTATCCACCTTGAGTTTGGTCTCCATAAAATGACCTCTAAAGTTGAGATTTTAAAATATTATTTATTACTTCAAGTTACATCTCCATCATAGTCCCCTCCCTCCACCCCTCCCAGTTCTACCCTCCCACCCTCTCCTTTTTCTCCCACCTATTCTATTCCTCTGGTGAGGGTGCCCCTACATATCAGCCCCACTCAGTTCATCAGTCATATGAGAATTAAGAGCTTCCTCTTGCACTGGGGGCCTACATGGCAGCTCCAGTAAGGCAAAGTGTCCCACTAGCAGGTAACAAATTCTATGTTCCTGTTCCATTCAGTCTGTTGTTTATAGGACAGTTATTCTATACTATATGGCTAAAATCCAATTATAAGTGAATATATGCCATGTACATCTCTCTGGGTCTGGGTTAGCTCATTCAGGATGAGCTTTCCTAGTTTCATCCATTTGGAAGCAAGTTGCATGATTTATTTGTTTCTGATGGCTGATTACATTGTATAAATGTACTGCAGTTTTTTTATTGATTCATCAGTTTAAGGACATCGGGATTGTTTCCAGTTTCTAGCTATTACAAATAAAGCAACCCACCACAGCTTAAACACATGAAAATGATGACAAATCTATACTTATGAAAATGATACAGGCCTTACAAGAAGAAAATAAATCACTGATTCAATTTAAAGAAATCACAATTCTACAAATGAAAGCAATGGATAATTCCATTAGAGAGCTCCAGGCTAACTCAGTCAAGCAAGAGTGGGAAAGAGACAAGGCTATGAAAGATTTGTAGGCAAAGACAACAAAATTGGAACAGAACATGTATAAAACAGTTCAAGACCTAAACTTGGAAATGGAAGCAATAAACAAAACACAAGCAGAGATAGTCCTGGAGGTGGAAAACTAAGGAAAGAGAACAGGAACTAAGACAAGAGTATCACAAATAGGATACAAGAGATGGAAGGCAGAATCTCAGGTGTGGAAGAATCAATTGAAGAAATCAGTACAACAATCAAAGAAAATGGGAAATCAAAAAAAAAAAAAATCCTCAAGCACAACATCCAAGAAATCAAGGACTCAATGAAAACACCAAACCCAAGAATTATAGTCATAGATGAAAGAGAAGATTTCTGACTCCAAGATCCAGGAAACATTTTCAGTAAAATCATAGAAGAATTTTCCCAAACCAAAAGAAAGAGATTGTTTTGATACTTGTCTTTAAAACCAGAGCATTAGCAAGGTGAACCCATAGTAAGGAACCTAATAAAATAATATTATCATTCTCCTTGAAATATTCCCCAGATGCTTTGGGAAGATTCATCAAGCTTTCAGGAGATGATGATGGTCTGCAATGGCACCCTTGACAACCACTCACTGCCCAATAAGTGCTTAGCAACACTTCCTCATCACCCCATTGGGATCAACACCTTATTGTCTTCCCAGTTCTAGTCCAATCCCCAAAGTATATGCAAATAAACAATGGCATGGGCTTTTGCTACAAAGATCAGGGAGAATGGACACAATTTATGCCATCCCAAATCCAGGGTCAGTACAATTAGGCAAACCCTTGGGCCTCCTAAAAATTTTTTCAACTATGCCAGTCTGAACTCATTAACATCTTCTCAGACAGTCAATATTTGGTAAAGGCAATCAGGACTCTGGAATTCTCTCATATAAAGAATACTAATAATCCCATACATGTGCTTATGAAGGCCTTGCAAAAGGCCTTCAAGAACAGGGCATTTACATAGTTTATCTCCCATATCATATCTCATACTAAGCTGCCAGGAATCCTTGCCAAGGGAACTGAAAGGACTAACACCATGACCATGACCTATGGATCTTAAAGTAGGACTCATGGAGCAGGTACAAACTCTACACCAACAGTTTCATCTCTCTCTTTTGCTGAGACCCAGGCCCAGGACCCTTGGGGTTGGGGGTGAGCTAGTGCAGAGTCAATGACACAGGCTCCGGGAGTCCAGTAAATGACCGAAGCACACTCATTTATTCCAGGAAGGGGATGCCCCCTTTGTACCCTCTGTCCAGAGTCTCTTTGCCTCCTGAACTGCAAGCTGCTACTGAAGCTTTTCCTCTTTGGGTCATGTCTCATTACCTAGTGTGGTATCATCAGTCTCCAGGCATGTCCAGGCCAGCTCTATATGGAAGCCCAGCCACACATGCATGCTGTTTAGCAGCAGGCCTGTTTCCTATTTAATGGAAGACCTTGTTCCTCCTACATCTCACCACAAAACTTGCACAAATTCTTGGCTGAATTATCTATTACACAATACAAGTACCTCACCAGATCTTGACCCACATATGCACCAGTTGCGCCATTGGGACCCCTTAGTAGGAGTGGTGGCAATCCTAGGGGTTTGTTTCCAAATGCCATCTGGTAAATGGATGTTACACACCATTCCCCTCTTTGACAATCTTAAATACATCCATGTGATAGTGGATACTTGCTCCTCTTTTGTATCTTCTGTGGCCATGGCAAGAGAAAAAGCCTCCCATGCTATTAAAGCAATGAAATCTGTTATGCTTGTCATAAGTGTTCCATAGACCCTAAAGACAGTCAATGACATATATCTCTCAACAACTCAATGAATTTGTTGTTATGTCATGGAAAATTGACCACATTTTTGCTATCCCATATAATCCTCAAGGCTAAGCAACAGTAGAAAGATCCAATTGGAACTTGAAGGAATTGCTGGTACAGGTCACTTCTCTAAAATCTAAGCAAGACCCACATTTGACCATGGTGGAGGCTATGTTCCACATGAATTTCCTTACCTTTGATGACCAGTGGCTAGGTCTGGCTTACAAGCACTGGGCCTATTTGCCCAGAAGCACCCCATTGCCACTTGTAAGATGAACAGATCCCCTGACAGCCAAATGTCACCCATCCCCTTGTTGACACGAGGGTGAGGTTACAAGTGTGATTTTCCACAGAGTGCCACAATGCCAATATGAATGCCCTTGAGAGATGTCTGACTGACCACAGATCAGGTGACCATGGAACAAGAGGAAAATGTAAACGAATGATGTATGTTTTTTGCTTGTGATTTTTTTATAGATGTAGCACTCTCTGAGGATTAATGGGCCCTTGTCTAACTACCCCCTGTTCTTTTCCCTGTAGCTATTGACTACTCTACATACCCAGTTCTATTTTCCTCCAATGCAAGTCTGGGATTGTCTTTCATGAATATAATCATCATAACACAAAAATTAGGAAGCACCTGGCCCAAGAACAAAATTCTATGCTTTACCACAAATTTCTCTTCCACTAGTCCCTGTGTATGGTTATATAACATGATCACAGGCGATTTTCATGGAAACACCAATGGGACCATGTTGGACATGGAGCTTCTTGCGCCCATCATTGACTACCAATCTGCAAGGTGTCCTCCATCAATATTACCACCACCTTTACCTCAATGTCCAAAGTTGACCAGGCTGCCCACTTTTGCAGGGCTCCCCAACCCATGGGAACATTGCTAATCCACTCTATGCTACAAATCACTTGGAGATTGTTGAATACAATCAGATAATCTCACACTTGGCATGTAGAGATTCAGTTCAAATAATGTCTCCAGCATAATTCACATGTTAACAGAAAGTCCATATGATCCCAGTATGACTCCATCATGGGTAATTGGGAATTGTGTGACAACTCCCTTCAATTGTTTTGACTTGTGCCCCTTAACACTCTTAAGGGATGATTTCCTCTTTAACAGAACCTTCTTCCCTAAGAGCTATACTAATCAATACATAGGGCAGACTCCTCTGAATATGACTCAAATTTACCAAATTGGCTGGAAGGACACCCTTGTCTGTGCTCCCCCTCTTCTTTCTGATAACCAATACTTCCAATGTCATGCATACCTCAATTGCTCTCATGAGATATGCTTTCTAACAGTCTTCTGGCTTGGATATTCAACAGCAGTAATCTTATTCATCTTGTTGAAATAACTGGCAGCCATCTGGGTCCCTGTTGTCAATGCTACCCAGTTCCAAGCCATTAAATTAATGACTCACCTGCAGCCCCAATATTGAGTAAGAACGGAGTTTAGCATTACAGTCGCTATTATTGCTGCTGTTACAACAAGCATTGCTGGGGTGGCTACAGCAGCTGTTTCCTTGACACAGACTACTGCAACAGGGAGGCCATCAATAAGGTAATATCTAAGTCAATTTGCTGAGGTGCTCCAAGTATAAGAATTACTAATCAACACCTTTATCAGGCCATTAATATCTTACAACAACAAATTGTTCACTTGGCCAAGGGATTAGCATTGGTTAGGGACATGTCCCTGCTGGTCTATGACCCCAGATTCCATGCTATATGTTTCAGCCCGTACCAAGTGCATAATTTTACTGAAACACACCAACAGTTGTCCCATTACATCAAGGGGACTTGGTCAGGCAAGTTTCTTAATTACTCTGTGCTACTCAGGGAAAGCATATCTAAACTCAATGAGATCAAGGTCCCAGTGTTTTCCCTTGATATGGGTTCATAGAACAGGTATGAACCAACATTAAAGATTTTTCAATCCCTCCTGGATAGTAACCTATGTCATTTTGGGAGGGTTAATGGTCATATTTATCATTCTGCTTAAGGGTCTCATAGAGCATATTGACTGGCAGCACTCTATCAACAGGACTACTTTGCAAAGGCTCATGGCTCTGGAACACCCAGACCACAGGCCACCCAAAGAGGTGACATGGACCTGGCTCACAGAAATCAATGAAGCCTCTGTTTAATATCCTACACACCCTATGCACTCTCCAGGGATGCCACCACTTGAGGACTGGTAGTAAAAGATGGGTAAGACCCTGTTGGGCAGGTCAACTTTCACAAGCACAGTCCATTATACTGGGGGTCTCTGAGGGGGAGTCAACAAGATCAAAATATAAGAACTCTGATTCCCACTGAGTTGCAGAAAAAAATAAAAATGAAAACAAATGGGTAGATATGTTGCAGGAACAAGGCCTGCTGCTAAACAGCATACATGAATGGCTGAGTTTCCACATAGAGCTGGCCTGAGACCTGCCTGAACATGCACAGAGACTGATGACACCACCTCGGGTGAAGAGACATAAGCCAATGAGGAAGAGCCACAGTAGCACCTTGCAGTCTGGGAACCAATGGGATGCTGGGCGGTAGGTATAAAAGGGGCATCTTCATCCTGGAATAAACGAGCCTGTGTTGCTGACTCTGTGCCAGCTTGCCCCATCCCTAAGGGTCCTGAGTTAGTACCACAACAAAATTATACACTTAGATTTACTTCTTTTTTTCAAAAACTACTGAATTTAAAACTAAATCATAATATAATTTTGGATTTGTTTTGTATATGCAAAAATATATTTAAAGTATGTTATAGTTTTAGAGAATGGATTTCTTTGAAGTTCTAATAATTTTAAACTTAATTCCCTCCTATTAGCATTTTTCTCCAAATCTATTCATTCTCACTTAAGAACCTGGATAATATTGGTTATTAAACACCCTCAGGATAAAGAAGGATAATGGTGAAAATGAGAGAATGATAAATACATTTCAGAGCAATAGGTATACATACCTGGAAAGAAAGAGTGTCTTTAACTCTATAACTTCCATTGTAAACCAAGAGTGAATTCACAACTATAAAAGTACATTTGTTATTTTATCAAAGACTCATTCTCAGTCCTGGTGGGTAAAAGATTTTTAAATGGTGTTTAATCTAATTGAAAATTAGACAACTTAAATAGAAGAACACAAAACAAACAAACAATAATAAATACCACTTAAAATTAAAATTAAAATGAGCAGAGCAGATACTCTGTGCCCTCAGCCAGAAGAGAAGAGGTAATTCCAAATAAATGAACCACTTAACAGATATTCTAAGCAAAACAGCAGATGCCAGTGCTGTCACGAGTGCCATATAAATCATCAGATGAAAATATTTAAAATCGTAAATGAACTATATAAAAATACTTTCAAAACTCTATTTATACCTAGGAGTAACCATTAAGAGGAAAGAAATGACCTGTGTTTATAGCTTTGGCTTCATTGGGGTGTCCTAATTTGAGATCACATACTGTTTCTTCATTTCTCCCTCATAAACTCTTGGAGCATACTATTGGAAAATGTTAAATATCAAGTAAATTATTTTTTAAATTGTAGTTTTCAAATACCATAAAATATATGTACAGTAATTTAGAGCTCACTTCCAATGAATACATCTACAAAACAATTCAGTACCTAAGGTTCAAAGAACAGTGTGGAGAGGAAGCAGACCAATTTTAAGAGTCAGAGGATGTGGGAACTATCTGTAAGTTTGCATTCCCTAGTAACAACAGAAGCTCCACCCATAAACTTTCACAAGCATAACTGTCCAAAAGTCAGCTGAACATGGTCATCAAACTGGATGGAGAGAAGCCCACAAGGCTATATGCCTACAGAAAGAAGTAGAGACAACTAAGGAAACAAGGCAGCAGAACAAGTGGTCTGCCTCAGGCAAGGACAAACGAATTGATTGTCCAGTGACAAATGATCAGTTCTAAAAACCTACATACAAGTATATAGATTATATTCAGTAAAATTATAATGGATCATATTTATTTATTTATTTATTAATTTATTTATTATTTATTTTTATTAATTCAAAAGGCAGCTTTTAATTGAAGACCATAGCAGAGAGCTTATATCTTATCTGATAGTTACAGGTAGAGAACATTAAGCTGCCATGGGCTTTTGAAGTGTCACCTCCTGTAATAAGGCCATACCTTTTAATTTCTAAACAATCTGCCAACTAAGAACCAAATATTAAACATAGGAGCCTGGGGGGGGTGGTGTCATTCTCACTCAAATCACCACAATGCTTAGAACTCCAGCCCTTGGAAGGACGATTGCAAGTTGGAGGATAGCCTGGATCATATTTATTAAACAAATTATATTTAGGAATATCTATGTATATACATTTATATATACACATGCAATAACATTTAATGGAAAATGATGACATGAATTTGAAGGACAGCAGGGAGCATTATAAAGGACCATTTGGAAGAAGAAAAAGGGGAAAGAAATGGATTTATATTAATCTAAAAATTAAAAATATGTGTACATTTGAGAGACTTATTAATAGAGAAATACTTGAAAGGTAAACATATAAAGCTAAAACTGTTTATATATTAAGTTCTAATTCATTACCTCTAAAAATATATTATGACATTCAATATTAACATAGTATTATTCATGGACCTTGAAAGTAGTGTTTTTCTATTTCCTAGGTTTATATTTTAGTTCAGAACATTATCTGAGGATTATTTTTCATTTTGTTTTGTTGTTATTTTTATTTTTTCAAATCTATATATGTCTGATCTTCTTTTGTTATCACTTATTTCAATATTCATGATAGTGTTCAAGTTAAAGTAGACTTTAGACTTATCAAATTTCCTGTTATGCTAGGTATATGTTGGTATCATTACATCAAAAAGCTTTAGGTGGAACAGCTAGTTTTATTTTGTATTCTATATTTTATGAGAATTTCATATATGAGTGCTCTATAGGCATCATTGTCAACCTTCCACATAACCTTTAATCATAACAGAGTCATAAACACTTCCTTACTATTGCTACATAACCTACTATGTAACCCCCTGAACTCACTAGTGCTTCTCTTATGTATGCATGTTTATTATTGACAACTTGAATTTGGATAACATATCTGGAGGTTCATTCCTAGAAAATACTGAATCTCCCTCTGGCTTTCTTAACAGAGGCTGATTAAGAGAAAGTCATGAGGGATGAGGGATGGTTTAGCAGGATTGTTGGATTTCCAAACTGGCATGTTGGCTTGGTCCAAGGCACTCGCTGACAATCTAGCCATTAGGGACTATACTTAGAACAAACACTTAGAATCCTTACTGCTTATATAGTAGTCTCTGCTCTGGGCAGATGTATGACTCTTGGCTTCAGAGTTAGATAGGGTCAGCATAGTTTGCCATTGTTCTGCAAAATAGGAAAGGAGCAGAAAAAGAAAAATGGAAAAGACAATTTCACATTATGCCTTAAAGACACAATATCAGGCAGATCAATTATAGAAAGAGTTCATAGAAAAGTTAATGATATGAGTACTAATTGCTTTAAAAATATCGAGTGCCTAAAAATCCTGGAGAATTCCTTCATGTAGCCTCAGGGATACATGTTCTCCAACTAGAAAAGATTGCAGTAATGTTTTGCAATAATAGACAAAGGCAGAGACCTTTCTGGAACTCATTTGATCATTGAGTCTACAAGCTCCATGGCTTGTATATTAATTCTGTTTTTAAGTTTTATCTGTATGAAGTTTTAAGTGTCAAGAGATTTTGCTTTATATATGATTTCTGACTATGCATTCCTTTTACTGTTGTTTTACATACAGCTTAAGTTTGGTGACTCAAATAGAGGGATTTACATTCTCCAATCTGATTAATCATTTAGATAAGATTTGAGTATTTATATAAAAGAGTAAAATTTTTTGTATGACTTATCTAGACTTCTTAATGTAATTAAGGCCATGGAAATTACTGAGGGGGGTCATATAGAGATAATTTTCCAGACACGATAAGCAGTTTCAGTAGATTCTATTTCAGATGCTTCTGAATGTGTAGAATTATATAAATTCCTGAAACTAAGAGCAGAACTGAAGCCTAAGGAACAATTACAAAATTAACTGAAGATATTGGCTAAATATAATGAAGTGAAATGTATTATTCCTTTTAAGAGGTTGAAAATGCTCTCTAAATTGGTGTAATTTCTATTGCATTCAAGTAGTGATGATTTTTAAAAAGATAGCTTAAATCTAATTAAATGTGCTATGTACTTTTCAAAAGTGAATATGTTCTGAAATGAAATAATTATGGTTAGCATTTCTCAAGACTGACCTTAAAATATCATTTCCTCTACTTCTAGTCATTCAAAATGGCAAACTATGCTGAAATAAAAATCACACTTGCTAATTACATAGACAGTATCCTTTAAGATGCTAATCATTATTTTCTATAGTTATTTTATCTCAGATGAAAGGCACTTTGTTTATACTGAAAACACTCAGATACTTGTCACTGATTCCAGCACAGAATGTCTATTAGAATGTGAAGTGTTTTGCACTGGGTTCTTCTCTTGTCTTACGAGAGCTTAAAAAACAATTCACAGACAAGAGTGGAAAATTAACAGAGAAAAATCAAAATGAAAATTCATAGGTATAAAATCCAGGAGACTAGATATCCCAAAGACATTAAACAGCATTTCCAGAGACATATAAGCCTATCACATCTTCATTTTGTAGTTCCATAAATCTTGTTAACATCTGTCTAACAAAGAAGATCTTACACTTTACTTTCTTAGTCACTGCATCTGTTTGTTTTCAATAATGGATTTCTGTCTGTCTTGTGTAAATCACTAACATAGAGGGACCAGTTAGCCTATGATTATTGTTGAGATTGCTGAAACAATTGTTTAATTTTCTTTTAAATTGGGAAAATAAGCATTATCGTATCATGATACTTTGTAAGTGAACATTAGAGAATGAATATATCTACAATCTTTATTTTTCCAAGAATAATTCACTTCAAATGAATAGGAAACTTTAGATGACTTTACAGCCTATGAAAATTAACTCAATACTATCTATAACATGCTAGAAAGTATTTTCTTCAACAATTTCTGGGACTTTTTATTACCAGTTGTAGGCTGGAAATCATACTGATTATAATAACATATTGCCTATACCATTACAGCTTTCACAATCATCAATCAAATGGGCATTTTGTCTTTGAATTACTGATGTTTTTAGACTTTTGCTTTTTTTACATAAAGCTTTTTACCTTACTTGTTGACATTGTTCGAATAACATGTGTATCTTCCATTCACTTTTGGGCTTAGAAATATTTTCCCTTCATAGGTTGTATTTAGATAAATTAAATAAACACAGTCACATTTCCAAATAAAACATTGCAAAAGAGTGTTAGAAAGAACGATGAAGTAACATACAGTATAATCATTTCTCTTTTGTTCATTATTTTATCCCGCAAGTTCCTATTATTTGTAAAAGTTTGTGTAATGAAAATGAAAAAAGAAGAAAAAAAACAAACAAACCAAAAAGGGCTGTAGTAGGAAATTGCATCGGAGTGAAACAGTATCTCATTATAAAACTAGGCTACATTAAGAACTTCCAAAATATCTACACTGAATATTCTTAAGTTTATTTGTTCTTTTAACTTAAGTTGAACATAATAATTTACAGAAGATGTGATAATATGACAATTGTACTGGTATCATAAAGCTGAATGAAAATGTTGGAAATGTGATCGATAAAAGAGCTGCAGAAGGATTGAAAATTACAAACATCAGTGGTGGCATTTTGAGCCTATGATTTGTTTACAAATATACACACAGACAAACTTACTGTAACCAGGTCAATTAGCTTACTATTGCTCAAATCTGTAAATGCTAAAATAGCAACAGTGTTTCTAAATTAAATTCTGTCATAAGCCAACTAGAAATTATAAAAGAATTTTGACAAACAGTTTTCTTTCACTACCCTACTCTTGTCCTTTAATGGATGAGAAGAATAAGAGAAAAACGCAGGGATTTCCTTTAGCAGTTGTTGTTTTTCCATTGTGGATTAAAAAGTAGATGGGCTGGCTACTCCAGCTTGCTTCCTGGGTCCATTTGCTTGGAAAACCTTTTCCCAGCCCTTTACTCTGAGGCAGTGTCTATCTTTCGTAGTTAGATGTGTCTCTTGTATACAGCATAAGGAAGGGTCTTGCTTGCGGATCCACTCTGTAAACCTATGTCTTTTTATTGGGGAGTTGAGTCCATTGATGTTGATGGATATTAGTGACCTGGGGTTGTTATTTCCCATTAGTTTGGTATAGGCGGTGGTCCTGTGCCTCTTTTGGTTTAGTTGCTGAGGGGTTTTCTATTCCCTTTGTTTTCTTGGGTGGAGTTTTCTTCTCTGGGTTGGGATTTTCCTTCTAGGATTTTCTGTAGGGCTGGGTTTGTGGGTAGATATTGTTTAAATTTGATTTTGTCATGGAATATCTTGTTTTCTCCATCTATGTTGATAGAGAGTTTTGCTGGGTAAAGTAGTCTGGCTGGGCACCTATGATCTCTCAGGACTTGTAGTATATCTGACCAGGCCCTTCTAGCTTTTAACGTTTCTGAGGAGAAGTCAGGTGTAATTCTGATGGGTCTGCCATTGTATGTGACTTGACCTTTTTCTCTTACAGCTTTTAATATTCTTTCTTTGTCCTGTACAATTGGTGTTTCAATTATTATGTGGCCAGAGGAGTTTCTTTTCTGGTCTAATCTGTTTGGTGTTCTGTAAGCCTCTTGGATTTTTATTGGCATCTCTTTTTTCAGGTTTGGGAAGTTTTTCTCTATGATTTTGTTGAAGATATATCCGGGACCATGTCACTTTGTTAGCTACTATGACAGTCTATCACAGATATTCTCAGTAATCAAGTTGCTAAGAGACAAGCAACATTTGCTTATCTAAATATAAGAGATGGATAGGGCATCTTCAAAAACCCCACGAGATCTGCAGAATACGGCATTCAAAGATGTTATCTTAAATCAAGATTTTTTTTTTTATATCGAGACATATCAGCGCCTGACAGCACCCCCTATCCTACTCCAAGTAGAAGATAAGCATCGAAGAACCTCCACTGTAAGATGATTGAATTAGTGGCAAGCCTATCTCTTGGCATGAAAAAAACCCCTTGCTCCAACTGCAGACAGACTGCTGTCCAAAAAGGACAAAACTTGGTAGCAGGGAAGTCGACAGCCTAACTCTGCCAAGACAGGGTAGGTAAGTCCTTCATAATCCCTGCTCTACAACAAATGTCTGTCAGACAAACAGGACCCAAAGGCTGAAGACTGATGCAGGAATGTATGGAGAGAAAATGGGAACTGTCCAGGCAGTCATTGGTATGTCCTTTCTTAGTTTTGGAAGCTGCAGGCCCTGCACTTCCTAAATAATCAGATATATTTATCCCTCTCAGGTCTCTGAGGTGGTTGAAGAATAGACAGCTAGAGTCTCATAGTTAAATTTTGAGTTGTTTAGGAATCAAGAGGGTGTTATAGATCTAAGAAGATACTCTTAAAAGTGTGTTGCAAGTTAGTATGAATGTTGAGTCACATATAGACCTTTAAACTCATGGAGATGGTTAGATAGTAGAATGTTCAAGTCAGGGGCCAAATATGTATAAACTGGACATTGGGAAGGTATACTGGGCCATTTAACTCTCATAAATGTGGCATATTTATATCTGTTGTTTTGTATAATACTTACTGTTATAAGAGAAGGAACCATCTGTTGGACTGAAAGGGGAAACTTCTGGGGGAAAGAGGGTGGAAGGGCGGGATAGGAAGGGGGAATAGGGAGGGGTTTGTGACTGAGATGTAACTTGAAGCAAAAAAAAAAATAAAGTATTTAAAAAAAAAAAAGTAGATGGGCTGGAAGTTTACTACGCTGTACAATGCCAGATCTTAGTTTACAAGAATTGACAAATCACAAGATTTTACAAGAGATTTGAAGAGTCATTCCTATGTATATAATTTAATATGTTAATATAAAGGCACTCAACAATGGTGCCACTATATTAAAATTTTATATATTTTCTAAGAGTATAAAGAGTACTGTCAATACAAGCACAAGCTTTACAGACTAATGTTCACTGTAGAGCATTTCTTGATCTTTTTTAATGTTGATATTGAACAATATTTCATCTATCAAAAATGCTTGTATCAGGCAATATGCATTGGGTGATATCTGGTAGATAGGATCCTTTGACTTCTGCCAAATTACCTACATATATGACCTATTTGTACATCTCTCTTTCAGTGTGGTAAAACCTGTGAATATCTTATTCTATGGCTCTCAAGAGCAGGTTTTAAAATGTATAACTTTATTTAATCAAGAGGAATATTATTCTCAGTATGCTTGAACTAATAAGGTGAGCTTTTCAAAGCAGAATTTTTACTGCTACTTTTGGAAATGAATCAACCAATATTTAGTAGAAGAGCAAGGCAGTTTTCCAGAGATCATAAAAGTTTAGAAAAGAGACTCCAAGCTTATGAATACATGATGTTACCAGGGTACATTTTAATTTAAGGTTTCTGAGATCCTAATGAATACATCTAGATACTCGTAACCTTAATTTTGACCAGATACACTTGGTAGAATAAATGGCCATTGTATGACGATTTGTTAAATAACATGGAGAGGGCTGTCCAAGAAACTCCCCAAACAATGTAGGCTATTATTGCGGCTCCTCTTCATCATCAATAAATTGAAAGATTGTTCCTATTGCTGATGGCACCATGAGCTTTAGACACAAGCTTGGAGGATCCAAGCTAGTTCTGACCTGGAAACCTCCTCTGTGAGGACTACCTTTCATAGTACTGGAAGTTGCTATGCAAGCTGCTAAAGGAAGAAAACATTTAGTTCTACTACACAGATGTTAAAACCATGATTGCAAGATATCCCTAAAGGCATAATAATGGCACTCATATTTTAGCAATAATCAATTTCTGTATTATTAAAATTAACAAATTCTTTAAAAAAAAAAAGAAGGGAACTCATGTCTGAGATGAGAAATATGTCCAGCTATCCAGTGTTCATGAGGTCTTGGATCTCAGAGGAGAATCTAGTATTGTTACTTCCTAAACTATGTGTATTTTTATTTGCACTCTAAACTAAATATGCATACAGGCAAAACACTCATACAGAAAAATAATAAAAACAACATATAAATCATATATGAGACAATATTAAGCAATATATATAATGACATATAAATATTAATTTTGATTAACCTGATATCATCTAACAAGAATCTTGAAAAAGGAAAAATAATCAAGTAGTATTATATTACTTTATTACACACCTTTTTTGTATACATAAAAGATATAATGTTATTTAAACAGGTTTTATAAACAAAAGAATACATGACATAAAGAAATAACCATAACAAAACAAACAAAGCATCCCTGATGAACTCTTAGAATATGCTCATGTGAAGACAGAAAATCACACTTCTTTAACAACACAGGTTACATCTAAAGTGCAAATGATTTTAACTTTTGTGTTAAAAGAGACTTTCACTGATGAAAATAATTATAAATCCAGAGGGAAAAAAAGTTATATAATCCTTACTTAGTGCTTAAAATGACTTTCTCTACATTCTGAGACATGGACAAATGAAAATATCTGGCATCTAGGGGACTTATCTGAACCACAGATATGAAATCTTTGAGCATATTTTCCCAAGCATCATTCTATGTTTTGTTCTCCCCACTCCCATTAATTCTTAGTTTCCATAATTTCACTTCTTTCATGTTGTCTGTTGAAAAAAAATCTAGGACATGCACAAAGAAAACACAAACCATTGGTCTTTCAGAGATTGAGTCAATTTGCTTAATCTGATTGTCTCCAGCTATATTCATTTTCTTGAAATGACTCCATTTGTATTTATGCCTCAAACTACATGAGTTAAATACCTGAGATAAAGACATCTTGAGAAAGAATTATTTCTTTAGGTTGACAGTTCCAGGTTATAGAACACAGTGGTAGGGAACTCATAATTACCATTGAGTTTGATTCAGGTGCTCACAATGTATCTACAAACAGAAATGTAAGAGAGATGAATGTTTGTTTTCTGATACATTCTTACTTTTGTATGCAGTGAAAGAGACAAGCTTAGGAAATGACATCATCCAGTTCTATTAGCCTAATCAAGATACCGCCTAACAGATCTGCCCAGAAACATTTCTCCAAGATAATTCTAGATCTTACTAACAGTCTGTATTAACCATAACAGCTACATTTTCAGACAGTTTGCTTTCTGCTTTATTTTAACTTGTTTTCTGAGTACAATTTTTTTTCTGATTGGTTTATTCGTTTCTCATATAAATATATCTAAAATTCTCTTTATATCTAGCAATACAAAATTAAGGATTTCAAAGTCTTCCATAATTTTCTCTTAATGTTTTGTTTATTTGATTCACTCCTTTTTGTAATAAAAACAATATCCCAGCATTTATTGTGAATTGATAATAGCATAAGGACCACCAAAACTTTAAGAATAAAAGTTTCAGATTATCTTCACAGAAGAAGACATCTTTAAAAAAATACACTGCCTCTCAACTTCTCTCCTTTATCATTTCTTGTTGGAAATAGTTTGGAGCAGAGCAATATTATCTCCTCTTAGCATGATCCAACCCTGTTTTTTTCCTTGACTGTTTTAGAACAAATCTCTTCAGTTTTATCTAATATGCGGTCTATCCATCTAATCTTCAAAGTCAATAACAAAACTATCTACATATTCACTTGTTCATATAGCCTCATCTATTTTGTAAGTATCTGAAGATGAGGTTGTTGAGTAGCATCTCCACCTTTTGCACCTTCTGGCCCTGGAGAAGGTAGGCTATGGTGGAAATTACCAAGACCACACTTTGATTTACTGTATAAAATATTTCACTGCATGTCATTCCAGTATGTTGACCGTAACCTCTCAACAAATACACACCCTTAATGACAAACACCCTATCCACAGGAGCTGGCTGTTGTTTAAAATATTCTACATGAGTTTGTTGAGTCTACCATTTCTTACCTTTTGTTTGCATATTTTCCAGTGTAATTTATTATTTGCTCACCACAATTCCAAATTTCATTCCAACTTTATATAAACAATGACACGTGTTTGTCTACTTGACATTGCTCAAAGTGTTTACTATATAGATTTTATTTTATATTTTTAACAAATCCATGACAGTTTTAGTATCATAACCCAATTCTTTGTAGCCATGTGGCCAAAAACCAGTGAAAACAGGTTTCCTGCATATGCACTATGGTTTTAATTTAATTATGAAATAACTATAGTTAGTTTGTTACATGTGAAAGACCTCCTTTTCATTGGTCAGATGAGACTGGGAGGATTGTCTTAGCTTTGGGGGTTAATTACTCAGAAGACTTTTCTCTGAGGGTGTAAAACTTAATTATGTGGGGCAGGTGTTCTCTGTGAATTAACTCTTTGGGGACCAGAACTGATAGCTCCTGGTGACCAGGGCCAACATTGCTTATAACTGGTGAGAAGCACTTTACATCTTTGGGGTCAGAGCTGATGCCTCCTTGTGATGACTAGCCAAGAGAAAGAAAAGGAGCAAAAAGCAGACACACATGCACAAGTACAATTAATGGATGAAGCAAAGGGAGTTCCCACAAACTTCATATATGCACATACATACACACATCGTCATACAGGAGCATATACACTTACACATATCAATATACATATATACACAGAGGTGGTGAATAGAGCAAATTCCAGCAAGCAAAGCAAAGTACACACACACACACACACACACACACACACACACACACACACACATACACACAGTCAATAAGACAGACAGACATATTTTGGATGAATGGCAGATAGAGCAAGCTCCAGCAAGCTCCTCTAGCATCAACAATTTTACTTTTTTGTCTTAACCCTTATATACCATTCAAGCCAAAGTTCTTTATGTCAGAAGAAAAATTACATCACATCCATAAAAGCAATTATCATAAAGATAGGTAGAATTGTGGCAGTAGGATAATATATTTTTCTAAACCTTTTTCATTCTCTAAGTTCAATGAAATAGTTCATGTCATCTGTGTATAAAGTTCAAGGAGTGACAGCTGGATTAATTATATGTGTTTTCATTAATACGCTTACCTAACTAGACATTACCCAGCTATCTCTTTTTCCAGGGTTTATTAAAAGATCAAAGTGATATTTTTTACTTATCATGGTGTATGCAGGAGATTGTGATCTTATCTCTTGGCCTAACCTAGGGTAAATGTCTTTCCTTGATCATAAATCTGTCTCAATCCTATTTCTCTTCCTAGTAAATTTATGTAATTTTACTATTCTATGAGGGAGGGTGGTGGAGGTAGAGAGTGCCAAATTACTTGAATCAAATCAGAAATTCTATGAAATAATTATCAGGAATTGTGAAATGCTCAATTTGTCTGGTTAACATTATTTCATGAATGTACATATTCATTTTGATCTGTAGGAAATTTGCCCAATGATTAAGTAAATAAATACCCAGGAAACAATCACACCTGTCTATAGAGGTCTGATGACCTCTTCAGACTATGCCAGTTATAATAGAAATGCAGCAATGACAAGCATGGAAAGGCATATCAGCATCAAGATGCAATCTGGAAACAAAGTCCCTCGGAGCCATGCCTCTACCAGGATAAATGCATCACAGCCAGGCAAAATGGTGGAATGTTCTAGGAAGCTCACTTGCTCTCTGCAGAATTTCCTGAATGACTTCTATCAGTTACAGAACTACTTATTTTATCACAAAGTAGCATAGATTATCTAATTTTTACTTTATTTCATGCTTTGTTTCAAACTGCACTAAAATGTTTCCCACTGAAAGTTGTATAACACTGGAATGGTGTTACTCTTCTTAGCATCTATTGAACTTGTCTCCTACACCCAAGTATCATAGTAACAAAATTTGAATGATATAACACAAAGTATTGAAAAAATGAATATAACATCAATAAATTGAATGAATGATTATAATGAAACTTTGTATACTTAAGCAATATAATCATGTGATTAATTTACCACTTGTGTCTTATTTATAATTTGGGTACCCTTTAAAGAGTTCCAGCAATGTAGCTAGATTTGGAGCGTAAGACATAGAGTAACTTCCAAGACCCATTCTTGTAGTAATTGACCCAGAATGAAGGAAACTGGCAACACCTAGAAATAATGATTAAGTCAAAATACATCCAAAATCAATGACTTTGTTTAAGCAAATGATGTTGGATTTTCTTCATATGAAAGAAGAGAAAATCTATCTTTAAAAATTCATTGCAATTAATACATTTTTAAAGTTAAAATTCTTAAATACTCAATTCATCTAAACAACAGGAAATATGCCTAACATATTTACAGAACATTTCATCCAAAAAATCGAATATAACTTTTTATAATATCATTGAAATTTCTGCAAAACTGACCACATACTCAGAACACAAACCAAGTCCCCACAATTTCAGTGACTACCATTCAAACTACAAGGCAGGGTAAACTGAGGGGGTGGGAATAGAGTCAGTGACTAATCACTCAGCAGACTTTTTTTTTTTCCCTGAGGATACAATGCTTAATTCTCTGTACTGGAATTACTTGTGGCAAGCAATAAAAAAGAAAGAGAAAAGGGAAAATTCTCTCTCTCTCTCTCTCTCTCTCTCTCTCTCTCTCTCTCACACACACACACACACACACACACACACACACTTAATGGGTAAAGCAATACAATCTCCAACAATTTCACAAGCAGATGGATAGACACACACAAAGAGAAAGATAGACAGATATATACACATTCATATTGATGATGCAAAAACTCCAACCTATTTCTATGTATCAATTTGGAGACCAAGACATGACTCCACATGGCTATGGGTACATGATTTTTGGGGAAAAAACTGAAAATACACAGACGAAAAAATGACATCTTTAACAAAAGATGCTGATCAAATCAAATATCTTCATGTAGAAAAATGCAGATAGATCCATACATATTGTAGTATACAAAACTCAACTCTGAGTTGATGAAAAACCTCAACATGAATCCAAATACACTGAGCCTGGTAGAAATGAAAGTGGGACAGAGCCTTTTACCCACTCACATAAAAGTAGATGTGGTAAACAGAGTTCTGTTAGCACAGGCACTAAGATCAACAAATAGTAAATGAGACCTCATGACACTGAAAAGCTTCTGAAAGGCAGGATACATCATCATTCAGAATAAACAGTAACCCACAGAAGGGGGGAAATATTTTTACCAGAAATATTTTTGATAGAGGACTAATATCTAAAACATGTAGAGAACTCGAGGAACTAGATATTTAAAAAACAAAACAAAAACCAAACCAAATCAACCAAAAAAACCCCACAAATATTCCAATTTAGAAATGTCACAACCCAGATGTCCCTCAACCGAAGAATGGGACAAAAAACTGTGGTACATCTATACAATGGAATATTATTCAGCTATCAGAAACAATGAAATTATGCAATTTGCAGCCAAATGGATGGAACTAGAAAAGCTCATCCTGAGTGAACTAACCCAGACTCAGAAGGACACATATGGCATCTATTCACTTATAGTAGGATTTTAGCTATATAGTAGAAGGTATCGATACTACAACTAACACACCAAAGGGAACTTGGACATAGACTTCTTATTTTTAATTTTTATTCTTTATTTATTTTTTATATATTAGTTATATTTTTTTATAATTTTTAGTCTTTTTATCTATTGTATGCTTATTGGTTTGTTTGTTTGGTAGTTCTCTCTCCCGGGCAACGAGACACTTTTCACTGATGGTACTGCTTCGTAGATCCCCAATGAATGAAGAGGCTCTTGGCCCTCATACGACATCTCAATTGAGATGAGGGACTGTTATATAAGGACACCCCACCCCAGAGAAATGGGATGGAAGGGTTAGGAGGTAAAGAAAAAAAAATGGAATGTGATGTTTCAGCCTTTTACTACTAATTGTCATAAACTGTTTAGGATAATGAAGAAATGCAAACTAATGGTTATGCAAGCCGGTCATTCAGTTAGGTACTATGACAGGCTATTATAGTTAATTTCTAAGCTAATCAGAAATAAACCGGCAAGAGACAAGCAACATCTGCTTACCCTAATATAAGAGATAGATAGGGCCTCTTCAAAAACCTCAAGAGATCTGCAGAATATGGCATTCAAAGATATTTTCGTAACTTTAGATTTTTTTATATCAAGACATATCACTCCTGACAGCACCCCCTATTCTCCTCCAAGTAGAAGATGAGCATCGAAGAATCTCCAGTGGGAGATGATTGAATTAGTCACAAGCCTATCTCTTGGTAGGAAAAGCCCCTTGCTCCAACTGTAGACAGAATGCTGTCCAAAAAGGACAAAACCTGGAAGCAGGTAAGTCGACAGCCTAGCTCTGCCAAGACAGGGTAGGTAAGTCCTTTATAACCCCTGCTCTACAATCAATGTCTGTCAGAGAAACGAGGCCAAATGACTGAAGATCGATGCTGTAATGTATGGAGAGAAAATGGGAGCTGTCCAGGCAGCCACAGGTATGTCATTTCTTAGTTTGGGAAGCTGAAGGCCCTGTACTTCCTATAAAATCATATATTTATCCCTCTCAGGTCTCTGAGGTGGTTGAAGAACAGATAGCTAGAGCCTCATAATTTAATTTTGAGTTGTTTAGGAGTCAAGAGAGTGTTATAGATCTAAGAAGATACTTTTAAAATTGTGTTGCAAGTTAGTATGAATGTTGAGTCAGATATAGACCTTTAAACTCATGGAGATGTTTAGATAGTAGAATGTTAAAGTCAGGTACCAAATACATATGGACTGGTCATTGGGAATGTACGTTAAGCCATATAACCCTCATAACTGTGGCCTAATTACCTCTGTTGTACTGTATTGTGTTTGTTATTATAAGAGAAAGAGCCATTTGTTGGACTGAAAGGGGAAACTGTAGAGGGAAATAAGATATACCTTAAACTTAAAAAAAAAAAAAAAGGGAAGAGGATGGGGGTTGAGGGTGGGAGGGTGGGACTGGAGGGGGAATAGGGAGGGGACTGCGATTGTGATGTAACTTGAAGAAATAAAAAAATAAGGAAAAAAAATAAAAAATATAATAATCAGAAAAAAAGAAATGTCATGCAGTTCTGAACAGATAATTTTCAATAGACCAAATTCAATTGACTGAGAAACATTTAAATAAATGATCAACATCCTTAGAAATCAGGAAAATGAAAATCAAAATTACATTAAGTTTTCATGTTATACCTGTCAGAATCACCAATTCTTAGTAAAATAGAAGTGACTGCTCATGTGGGTGAGAATGTGGAGCAAAAGGAACATTCATCAGTTGCTGGTAGAATTGCAAACTTCTACAGCCAGTATGAAAATCATTATGGTGATTCCTCAGACATATGAAAATTGATGTACTTCAAGATCCAGCTCTACCTCTCTTGGTTGTATACCCAAAGGATATTTAGTCCTACCACAAAGGACACTTGCTCTATCATGTTCATAGTTGCTCTTTTAATAATAGCCAGAAATTGAAAATAACTTAGATGTCCCTCAACAAAAGTATAGATAAAGAAAACGTGATCTATGATAGAGCATGACTCTTTTTCTATTTTCTCCTTTTTTAAAAAATTATTGAATTATTTCAGGTTACATCTCTATCACAGTGTCCTCTTTCCACCACTCTCTGTTCCACCCTCCCACCCTCTACACCCTATCCTTTCCATCACACTGCTCTGGAGTGGAATGTCCCTACATAACATTCCCATTTCAGCAGTCATATGAGCTTAATTTTTAACTTACCTATTAAAAAATGACATGAAATCTTCAGGCAAATATCATTCTGAGTGAAGTAACCTAGATGCAGAAAGATAATTATAGTGTGTATTCTCTTATATGTGAATATTATCTGTTAAATAAATGATAACCAAGCCATATTCTGTTATGGAGATTATGACCTGGAGAGTTTAGGTATAGAGGAAGGGACTAAGAGAGACATATGGCTCTCCCTAGGAGGGTAAAATAAATTAGATTATATGCGTGGTCTTAGGACAAGAGCCACTGGTACAGGAGAATCAGTTTAGAAGTAGAAGAGGGATAGGGAGAAAAGAGGGATTGAGAGAAGAGACAGAATTCAGAGGCATTTATGAAGTGGTATTAAAACCTACTGCTGCGGAAACTTTCTAAAATATTTGAAAGTAATCTTCATGAAGTCTACACATAAGGAGGGAGATGGAATCAAAAATGGCCATTTCATCTCGCCATATGAAGTTTCTCATACTTGGACAGCATTACACCCACTTGAGTTGATTGCCAAGGGGTTGCATGGAAATCCCAAAATAATACAGGCTGTTGCCAAGACAAATTGTTGCTGTTCTTTAACTGATGGAGTGGTCTTATTGCTGAAGGCAATATCCAAACAACTCACTGAACATGGAGAGGCCATCTTAGTGCCTATGTAGAACCTTCTTTGGTACAGAAAAGTACTCTTAAGGCTATTAAAAGACAAATCTAATACCAATTGAGCCAAAACCCTTTATCTACCATGTAATCCTGCCTGCACAATATGCTAAGGCAATAGTGACACAAAACTTATGGGAAAAAACAATCAATATTTGATTTGACTGAAAGCCTACTCCAAGAGATGGAACCTGTATCTGGCACTGCTTGTGTGATCAAGAATCAGAACCTAGTTATCCCAGAGACCTACAGTAAAACAAACTACTGTTATTCGAAAAATAAACAAATAACTATAAAAGGACTCCTAATTATATTCTGCTATATTCATAGATCAGTGCTTTATTCAGCCATCATAAGAGACATTTCCCCCTGCCCCTGATGGGAACAAATACAGAGACTCATAGTCAGACATTTGACAGATAGAAGGAGACTTAGAACACACAGCTCTAAATGAGCTATATTCATCAAATCCTTCCACTCAGAGCTCAGTTAATCTCATAGAAGAGACAAAAAGGTTGTAAGAGTCAGAAGTAATGGAGGACATCAAGAGAATAAATCTCTCTAAATCAACAGAGCAAAGCACATATGAAGTCACAGAGACTGAGTCAACAAACACAGGACCTGCATGAATCTGCATCAAGTACTCTATCTATATATTATAACTTTCTGTTTAGTGTTTTTATCATACTCCTAGGTGTGTGAACAAGTGGGTCTCTGATTCTTTTATAGAATGCCTACTATTTGGACTCTTTTTCTTCTGTTTGTGTACCTTGATCAACTTTGATGTGGTGGTTTTTGTTTTTTATCTTATTCTATTTTTTTTATATTGTGTTGTCTCTTAGAAGTCTGTAATTTTTCTAATGAAAGATAGAAAGGAAATGGATAGAGATGAAAGAGAAGGTAGGAAGGAACTGGGAGAAGTAGAAGGAGAATAAAGTTTAATCAAGATATGCTATATAGAAAAAAGATGCATTTTCAATAAAAGAGAAATAAAATAAAGGAATTTCTAAGAGAAAAAAAAGGAACTTAAATGTGTTTCTTGTTAACAAGAAATAGATGGTCTTTGTTTCTTGATCTGTTGGGTTAGTCTGTGTAAAAAATGAGAGAAAAAAATGAAAAAAAAAAAGACCTGAAAAGGATGCTGCATTCACAGATTTTCAACAATATGATCACCTGCACAAGACCTACACAAGATCACACTAGTTTATATGCTAACATGTTTGGGAAACATGACATGACATAGGCTGTCAGTGGCTGCTACAGGTGGTAGACTCAGTTTTCTCTGGAGTACAGCCTTCTGTTAGGTTTCTCAAGCCTAAGTGGTCATCTATCCTCAAATGTGTATACGGTTTATACTAAGCAGACTCATTCCATTGTGTATCCGTATGTATAAATATATATAACCATAATACTCATAGAAGAAGAAGTTGTAAATTTTAGAAGTGATGGTAGGGGGAGTATGGAAAGATGCAGATCAGAATAAGAGAGAGATGATGCAAGTAGGGTATACTTTTATACATAATTATCAAAATTTATTACTGAAATTCAAAATTAAATTCTGAAAATAATATTATTTTTAGAATATTATTTATTTGAACTAGAACTTAAAGAACCAGGAAAGTTTGTTTGATTAGACACGTGGGACTTAAAAACTCTTCAAATTCACACATTACCTTCTTCCAACTCTTCTCATCACTGTTGTATAGTTCAACCCTTCTGATGAGGTAGAGATCCATGCATGATTATACCACTGTAAACTTGGGAATTTTTTTTCCTAGTAAACTGAAGTTCAATACTTAAGAATAAGCTAAGTGGGGGATCCAAGATGGCGGCGGCCTGGGTGGACGTATTTTCATTTCGAGGTTAACAGTCACAGGGTGGTGAGTGTTGCAGGATGCTGTACAAATGGCTCGACCCCCTCTAGATCTCACCCAACTACCCAGGAACCACTGAGAGTCCCTGGGCAGGACGCTCCTTCCCACTCTCGGACACACAGGGAAGCCACTGGACCCAGAAATCAGGATTCCCCCATCCCCCACCAGGAGAGACACCGGGTAAGTTCCAATTTAACACCCAGCAGGCAGATTCAGATCCCACCAGAGTTAATCCCCATCCTGCTGGGCACCCCCAGGTCTCGCACAGACGATCCAGCTATCTGGCAAAAGGTTGCAACCCTTGGAAGTGAGCGCAGCTCGGCTGCAAAGTGCCTTCAGACTACAGATTGCAACCCACTGCTGTGACATCACTGGCCAGTTTCCAAGCCGCAGGAGCAGCAAGGGTATTGGGGGTGAAGGGCAGATTTACCCACCACAGGAACCAACCCCGGGCAAACTGCGAGATATTTGAAACTGTCGTATATCGGACTTTTGTACTAGTACTGGCCCTTCTGGCAGGGAACCAGAACTTACTTGTACACAGCTCCACCACCTGGATTACTTAGGTCTCCACTTAGGAGGCTGGGCTGAATGACACACCTTATAGGGGTGGAGTAAGACAACTCGACTCCTACACCAAAGTACACCCTTTGAACCCAAGTCCAGAAGACAGCTAAAAAATTCCACATGGCCAGAGGTCCCAGACAAAAAACAAAACAAAACAAACAAAAAAAAAAACAAAAAAACCAAAAACAAAACAAAACAAAACAAAAAAACAGCAAAATGACTCCAACAAAAGAAAGCAATGCTATTCCATCCAGCCCGAACCACCTCGCCACAGCTAAAACACATGAAAATGATGACAATTCTACATTATGGAAAGTGATAGAGTCCCTTCAAGAAGAACTTAAATATATGAACAAATTCAAAGAAGCCACTATTTTACAAGTCAAAACAACGAATAACACCATTAAAGAGCTCCAAGCCAAGGTGACTCAACTTGAACAGGAAAAGGACAGAGCAATGAAAGATTTCCAGGCAAAAACAAGCAAACTAGAGAAGGAAATGTACAAAACGAACAATACCATTCAAGACATGAAAATAGAAATGGAAACAATAAAGAAAACACAGTAAGAGTTAAAAGAGGAAATGGAGAATCAAGGGAAGAGAACAGGAACTACAGATGTGAGTATCATAAATAGGATGCAAGAGATGGAAGACAGGATCTCAGGTATGGAAGATTCGATGGAAGAAATCAGTACAACATCCAAAGGAAATGAGAAAGCTAAAAAAAATCTCTCACCCACAACATCCAAGAAATCAAGGACTCAATGAAAAGACAGAACCTAAGAGTTATAGGCATAGAGGAAAGAGAAGACTCCCGACTCCATGGTCCAGGAAATATCTTCAACAAAATCATAGAAGAAAACTTCCCAAACCTAAAGAAAGAGATGCCAGTAAAAATCCGAGAGGCTTACAGAACACCAAACAGATTAGACCTGAAAAGAAACTCCTCTCGCTACATAATAATAGAAACTCCAAATGTAGAGAACAAAGAAAGGATATTAAAAGCTTTAAGAGAAAAAGGCCAAGTCACATACAATGGCAGACCCATCAGAATCACACCTGACTTCTCCTCAGAAACTTTAAAAGCTAGAAGGGCCTGGACATATGTCCTACAAGCCCTGATAGAACATAGGTGCCCAGCCAGACTACTATACCCAGCAAAACTCTTTATCAACATAGATGGAGAAAACAAGATATTCCATGACAATATCAAATTCTAACAATATCTCCCCACAAACGCAGCCCTACAGATGATCCTAGAAGGAAAATTCCAACCCAGAGAAGATAACTACACCCAAGAAAACAGAGGAAATAGAAAACTCCACAACAACTAAACCAAAAGAAACACAGGGCGACCACCTATACCAAAATAATGGGAAATAACAACCCCTGGTCACTAATATCCATCAACATCAATGGACTCAACTTGCCAATAAAAAGACACAGACTCACAGACTGGATCCATAAACAAGACCCATCTTTTTGCTGTATACAAGAAACACACCTCACTACTGAAGATGAACACTATCTGAAAGTAAAGGGCTGGGAAAAGGTTTTCCAAACAAATGGACTCAGGAAATAAGCTGGAGTAGCCACCCTAATATCAAACAAAATAGACTTCAAATTGAAGTTAATAAAAAAAGACAGAGAAGGGCATTGCATACTCATTAAAGGAAATATCCATCAAGAGCACATCTCAATAGAGAACATCTATGCCCCAAATACAAAGGAACCTAAATTTATAAAAGAAACGCTTCTAAAACTTAAATCACACATCGATCCAAACACTTTAATAGTGGGAGACTTCAACACCCCACTCACAACTATGGACAGATCATCAAGACAGAAGCCAAACACAGAAATAATGAGTCTAACAGAGATCATGAAACAAATGGACCTAACAGATATCTACAGAACATTTCACCCAAACACAAAAGAATACACCTTCTTCTCAGCACCTCATGGAACCTTCTCCAAAATCAACCATATAGTTGGACACAAAGAGAGCCTCAACAGATACAAGAAAATTGAAATAACCCTTTGTATCTTATCAGACCACCATGGAATAAAGCTGGACTCTAATAGCAAAAGAATCAACAGAAAGTCTACATTCACGTGGAATTTGAACAACTCTTTACTAGAGGACCCCTGGGTCAGGGAAGAAATAAAGAAGGAAATCAAAGACTTCTTAAAATCCAAAGAAAATGAAGACAAAACATACCCAAACCTATGGGACACAATGAAAGCTGTGCTACAAGGAAAGTTCATAGCACTAAGTGCCTTCAAAAAGAAAATTGTGACAGATCATATTAGTGAATTAACAGCTAAACTGGGTGAATTGGAAAAAAAAGAAGCAAACACTCCCAAGAGGAGCAGAAGGCAGGAGATCATAAAATTTAGGGCTGAAATCAACAACTTAGAAACAAAAAGAACTATACAAAGAATCAATGAAACCAAGAGTTGGTCCTTCAAGAAAATCAAGAAAATAGACAGACTCTTAGCCAAATTAACTAAAAGACAGAGGGAGAAAACACAAATCAACAAAATCAGAAATGAAAAGGGAGAAATAACAACAGACATTGAGGAAATCCAGAGAATATTTGGATCGTACTTTAAAAATTTATACTCCACCAAATTTGAAAACTTAAGTTAAATGAACAATTTTCTTGATAGATTCCGCCTACCGAAGCTAAATCAAGATCAGATAAACAGATTAAACAGCCCTATAACCCCTAAAGAAATAGAAACAGTAATTAAAAATCTCCCAAACAAAAAAGCACAGGGCCAGATGGCTTTAGCATGGAATTCTACCGGACCTTCAAAGAGGAGCTAACACCAATATTTTCAAACACTTACACAAAATAGAATCTGAAAGAACATTGTTAAACTCATTCTAGGAGGCCACAATCACCCTGATTCCTAAACCACACAAAGACCCAACAAAGAAAGAGAACTTCAGACCAATCTCCCTCATGAACATAGATGCAAAAATACTTAATAAAATACTAGCAAACCAAATTCAAGAACACATCAAAAGTATCATACACCATGATCAAGTAGGCTTCATCCCAGGAATGCAGGGATGGTTCAACATACGAAAGTCTATCAACGTCATTCACCATATAAACAAGATGAAAGAAAAAATCCACATGATAATCTCGCTAGATGCAGAAAAAGCATTTGACAAAATCCAACACCCCTTCATGCTAAAAGTTCTGGAGAGAACGGGCATACAAGGACCGTACCTAGAAATAATAAATGCAATATACAGCAGGCCAGTGGCCAACATCAAATTAAATGAAGAGAAACTTGAAGCATTTCCTCTAAACTCAGGGACAAGACAAGGATGTCCACTTTCACCATATCTCTTCAACATAATACTGGAAGTTCTTGTTAGGACAATAAGATAACTAAAGGAGAGCAAGGGGATAAATATTGGAAACGAAGAAGTCAAATTATCCCTATTTACAGATGATATGATAGTATACATAAGTCACCCCAAAAATTCCACCAGAGAACTTTTACAGCTGATAAACACCTTCAGCAAAGTGGCTGGATACAAAATTAATTCAAAAAAATCAGAAGCCCTTCTTTATATAACAAACAAATGGACTGAGAAAGAAATAAGGGAAACAACCCACTTCACAATAGCCACAAACAATATAAAATACCTGGGGGTAACTCTAACCAAGCAAGTAAAGGACCTGTACAACAAGAACTTCAAGCCCTTGAAGAAAGAAATGGATGAGACCTTTAGAAGATGGAAAGATCTCCCATATTCATGGATACATAGGATCAACATAATAAAAATGGCCATTCTACCAAAAGCAATATATAGATTCAATGCAATTACTATCAAAATACCAACACAATTTTTTATACATTTAGAAAGAGCTATTCTCGATTTCATATGGAACAACAAAAAGCCCAGAATACCTAAGTCAATCCTGTACAAAAAAAAAAAAAAAAAAAAAAAAAAAAAAAAAAAAAAAAA
>CAJQZJ010032593.1:2938584-2962436 GCA_907164525.1 Lophiomys imhausi | reverse complement strand
AGTATCACCATCCCAGATTTCAAGCTGTACTACAGAGCAATAGTTGTAAAAACAGCATGGTATTGGTATAGAAACAGACCAGTAGATAAATGGAATCAAATTGATGATTGAGAAATAGACCCACACACTTATGGCCACCTAATTTTTGACAAAGAAGCCAAAATGGCACAATGGAAGAAGGACAGCATCTTCAACAAATGGTGCTGTTCCAACTGGATGTCCACTTGTAAAAGAATGAAATTAGACCCATACTTATCACCTTGTACAAAACTTAAGTCCAAGTGGATCAAAGACCTTAATATAAGGCCAGTCACACTAAATCTACTAGAAGAAAAAGTGGGAGAAACCCTCCAACTCATTGGCACAGGCGACAACTTCCTGAACAGAACACCAACAGCTCAGGACCTGAGATCAACAATCAATAAATGGGACCTCATGAAACTGAAAGCGTCTGTAAGGCAAAAGACACTGTCATTCGAATAAAACGGCAGCCTACAGACTGGGAGAAAATCTTCACCAACCCCACATCTGACAGAGGGCTAATATCCAAAATCTACAAAAAACTCAATAAATTAAATGCCAAGAAAGCAAATAATCCACCCGAAAAATGGGGGATAGAACTAAACAGACAAGTCACAAAGGAGGAATCCCTAATGGCTGAGAGACACTTGAAGAAATGCTCAACATCCTTAATCATCAGAGAAATGCAACTCAAGACGACTCTGAGATTCCATCTCACACCTGTCAGAATGGCTAAGATCAAAAGCTCAAATTACACCACATGCTGGCGAGGGTGTGGAGAAAGGGGTACCCTACTCCATTGCTGGTGGGAGTGCAGGCTTGTGCAACCACTATGGAGGTCAGTCTGGCGATATCTTCGAAAACTTGGAATAGCTTTGCCTCAGGACCCAGCCCTACCACTTCTGGGAATACACCCAAATGCCTCTTCACGGAATCATAAGGAAGTTTCCTCATCTATGTTTATAGCAGCCTTATTTGTAATAGCTAGAAACTGGAAACAACCCAGATGTCCCTCAACCGAAGAATGGGTATAAAATCTGTGGTACATCAACACAATGGAATATTATTCAGCTATCAGGAACAATGAAATTATGCAATTTGCAGCCAAATGTGTGGAACTAGAAAAGCTCATCCTGAGTGAGCTAACCCAGACTCAGAAGGATGCATATGGCATCTATTCACTTATAGTAGGATTTTAGCTATATAGTAGAAGGTATTGATACTACAACTTACATACCAAAGGGAAATTGGACATAGACTTTTTATTTTTATTTTATATTTTTTAGTCTTTCTTATCTATTTCTTTCCTTATTTGTTTGCTTGTTTTTTGCTTCTCTCTCCCGGGCAATGAGACACTTTTAACTGGTGGTACTGCCTCGTAGACCCCCAATGAATGAGGAGGCTCTTGGCCCTCATACAATCTCTCAACTGAGATGAGGGACTCTTATATAAAGACATCCTACCCCAGAGAAATGGGATGGAAGGGTTAGGAGGTAAAGAAAAAAAAAAGAAATGCAATGTTTGGGCCTTTTACTACTAATTGTCATAAACTGCTTAGGATAATTAAGAAATGTAAACTAATAGTTATGCAAGCTGGTAATTCTGTTAGGTACTATGACAGCCTATCATAGTTATTTTCAAAGCTAATAAGAAATAAAGCTGCTAAGAGACAAGCAACATCTGCTTATCCTAATATAAGAGATAGATAGGGCCTCTTCAAAAACCTCAAGAGATCTGCAGAATATGGCATTCAAAGATGTTTTCTTAACTTTAGAATTTTTTATATCAAGACATATCAACTCCTGACAGCACCCCCTATTCTCCTCCAAGTAGAAGATGAGCATCGAAGAATCTCCAGTGGGAGATGATTGAATTAGTCGCAAGCCTATCTCTTGGTAGGAAAAGCCCCTTGCTCCAATTGTAGACAGATGCTGTCCAAAAAGGACAAAACCTGGAAGCAGGTAAGTCAACAGCCTAGCTCTGCCAAGACAGGGTAGGTAAGTCCTTCATAACCCCTGTTCTACAATCAATGTCTGTCAGAGAAGCGGGGCCAAACGACTGAAGATCGATGCTGTAATGTATGGAGAGAAAATGGGAACTGTCCAGGCAGCCACTGATATGTCATTTCTTAGTTTTGGAAGCTGCAGGCCCTGTACGTCCTATAAAATCAGATATATTTATCCCTCTCAATCTCTGAGGTGGTTGAAGAACAGATAGTTGGAGCCTCATAATTAAATTTTGGGTTGTTTAGGAGTCAAGAGAGTGTTGTAGATCTAAGAAGATGGTTTTAAAATTGTGTTGCAAGTTAGTATGAATGTTGAGTTAGATATATGACTTTAAACTCATGGAGATGGTTAGATAGTAGAATGTTAAATTCAGGTGCCAAATACATATGGACTGGACATTGGGAATGTACGCTAAGCCATATAACCCTCATAACTGTGGCCTAATTACCTCTGTTGTCTTGTATTGTATTTATTATTATAAGAGAAAGAGCCATTTGTTGGACTGAAAGGGGAAACTGTAGGGGGAAATAAGATATACCTTAAACTTAAAAAAAAAGTGAAGAGGATTGGGGGTTGAGGGTGGGAGGGTGGGACTGGAGTGGGGAATAGGGAAGGGACTGCGATTGGGATGTAACTTGAAGAAATAAAAAATAAAGGAAAAAAATATGAAACAAACAAAAGAAAATTCTATGTTCCAGCAGAAAGAGATAAATTCTCTGTGTGTGCCCAGCGTTCCTCTCTAATCTCAGGAAGTCCCGCCTTTCTATTCTCTTTCTGCCCAGCTAACTGGCCATAAGCAACTTTTATTAACCAATCAAGAGAATGCCTCAAAAGGGGTGGTAACCAGATCTCAGCATTGAATTAAACCTATCAGAAGCCATGATATTAGACCACATGGTGGTTTGGGATTAGGTGATCTGTGTTAACTTAGAGTAACTAATTGAGAGTCTGCCCAGCTAAGGGCTAATATCATTGCTTCCCTCAACATTACCTTTGGGGGTTAAATGACTCTTTCGCAGAGCTCACCTAAGACCAAAATAAAACACAGATATTTACATTATGATACATAATAGAAGCAAAATTATAGTTATTAAATGTCATCAAAAATAATTTTATTGTTGGTTGTCACTACAGCATGAGGAATTCTATTAAAGGGTCATAGCAGTAGTAAGGTTTAGAACAATGAGAGAATAGAACATAGAGAATATGAACCAGCCCAACTTTATGTATCTCTTACGTCAGGTAATCACAATTGTTATGAGCTTTTATATTTGAATGACCATGTTCTACTATACTTCTGCTGCATAAGCTTGGGCATCTGCAAAAAATTCTCTATTCACAACCCTTAGCTTGTTGGACTCCTGATATAATTACAGCTTGAACTAAATTCCACATATTCCAATGCATTAAACTTTGTTTATGAAAGGATATGAAGAACTTTTTGGTAAATTTAAATTTTGTTACATTAAATAGTATAAATGAACATGCAAGGTTCAATTCTGGGATCAATGATACAGAGATATATGGGACATTGTTCATGCTATAGAAGCATAAAGTCAAAGGAAGTATGTTACAATTTATATGACAGGTGTATCTTCTAAGAACTTCTAAAAGTAATTTCACAGACAGATATAGTTATAAATTGCTTCTTAAAGTAAAAACAAGTATGAGATATTTAATTTGAATTATGTCCAATAATTTTGTAATGCTAGCAGTAATGCTTAACATGTATGCTTCTATGTATGCGGAATAGTTATAAACAATAAAATATAACATGTATGTTCCCTCTATTCCATAATATTTACTTATAGTAAGCAAGGAGATGTACAACAGAAGGGTAAAATAATTCCCCAAAGATCATAGGAGGAACAAAATTTCATTGTGATATAATTTATGCCAATAATGTAAATTGACACTTCCTCAGAAGATTTGATTAGTGAACATTAAAGGAATTAATATACCTTTATTTCACACATAATATGATTCATATTGTAGAACAACAGTTTTCTGAAAGTATCACTTGTAAACTGATAACATGAATCATATTGCAGAACAACAGTTTTCTGAAAGTATCACTTGTAAACTGATAATATGAATCATATTGCAGAACAACAGTTTTCTGAAAGTATCACTTGAAAACTGATAAAAAAATAAATAAATGACCTCAAACATGTATTACACAATTCTGTCCAGTACCTTAAAAGCACTCTATTTGGAGTTTTAATTTTTGTTAATTATTTTCATTTAAAAAACCTTAAAATTATTTGCCAGCACATCCAAGTAGAAGGAATAATGTTGGAGATTGGATATTCCAAAGGAGCTTATTTTGCACACCAGAAGTAACCTCATTTACAAAGCAGCCAGAGGCAATGGCCAAGATTCAAACCCTGAGTGCAGAAGAACAAACACTATTCCCAACATCTGTTTGGTAAACTGTAACAGCTGAACATCTGGGTGTGAAAGAAAGTGGGACTTTAGAGTTATCATAGAAACCTGCCCATGTGAATCAGATAATCCATTCTCTGTAATTAAGACTAAGTAGTGGATATCAATCACAACCAAAATTAATATGAATTAATTCAAAATCTTTGGAAGAGACATGCCATGCTGATCTGTGTAGCATGACCATGAAGAGGATTTTTATTGTGAATAAGATTTCATTGTCAAAAAAAAGAAATGTCTGAGGAGAAGGAGCAGACAGAGGTAGGGTAGAGAGAGAGAGAGAGGAGATGGGACATGGAGGGGAGGAGGGAAGGAACTTTGATTAAAATGTAACTTGAAAAATAAATTAACTAAGAAAAGGAAGTGTCACTCTGGCAAATGTTGAACAAGGCAAGTAAGTATTTTAGAGGGAAAAGTGCTTATAAATTAGACGAGAATTAACATCCTGAGGGCTCCATTTGATAAATTACTGTTTTCAAAAAGTCGAATGATACCCTCTTCAATGGAAGTGTCACTCATTCAAATATTAGGATATTACCTTGAAAGAGCAGCTTGTTTTCTTCAATATTGCATGAGCTTTCTCCTTAACTAATGCTATGGTGACCTTAGGATGGTCATCCACTTGAATTTGGAAGTGCAGACTGAATGGCCTAGGTAACCTTCCTCAGTAAGCTTACTTTTGGGAGTCAATAATGTCAGCAGGGGTGGAACGTATCACAAGTGAGTGGTGATCGAACATTCATAAGACTCTGATTCCTATCATCCTCATAATCTTAGACTGCAAAACTATTAGATCATAGAGAGCAGTCATACATGTGATTAACTATGCAATTCACATTGACTGACTATATACTGCTTTGGGGGAGAGTGAGTAGAGCTTTTGTTTTTACATAAACATTCCAGAGTATCACACTAACAGTTAGCCTTCTGGGTGCTGTCTGCACTGGTCATGAAAGAAACAAATTTGGAAGAATGTATGGTTTTTGTCACTAAGAAATCTTCAAAAAGACATCTGCTAGGCTATCGTCATCAGCTTATTTGCATTGTAGATTGTCTTCCACTTTCTCTTCAATTTTCATCTCTGTTTTTGCTCATCTTTCTGTGGCTCTGTTTTAGTTTTTTCTCTTATTCAGTAGTGTCTGCTCATTCTTTGATCAACTTGCTTTTAATCAGTGTCACCTACATCTTTGCTGAGTCTCTGTTCTCCATAGTTTCTTCACCCCCTTTGTCTTCCCTTACAATTTTCCATGTTAGTCTTCACCTTATTTTTCTTATTTTATAGCTAACTTTGCTAAGATATTGTTGACAAAACAGTGTATATCTAAACTAGAGAATATAATGTTTCTGTAGTAATTATATATAGTAAAATAAGAAAATTAGGCTAATATCCCTATTATCTCACTTAACCAATAGATTTTTCAGAAGAACATGTAGTATCTGCTCTGCTAGTAATATCCTAGTATGCATTGCTAACAATGTTCACCACATATTGTGTAATAGACTGCTATAAATTATTCATCCTACATAACTGAGTATTTCCACCAATTGTTCAATATTTCATTACTCTTAATATACCCTTAACCCTTTGCAAACATGAGACTTTGGTAAACTGTTTAAAAATTAGTGACACTGTAAATCAATTGATAATCCAGTGTAAGTTTAAGAGCCTGAGAACCAAGGGAGATAATATTCCAAATCCATGACCAGAGACAAGAAAATACAGAGGACAGGTCCCAGTTTAGAGAATATAGGAAAAAAGTTCCAGTTTAGGAAAAAAAATAGTTTCTTAATTATTTTAATGTGTGTGTACACATGAGCATTCATGTGCATTCCTGAAGTGGTCACACAGAAATCAGAGGATAACTTGTGTGATCAACTCACTACTTCCTTCATGCAGGTACCAAGGCTGAACTCAAATCTTCTGACTTGGCATCACACACAGAGCCATCTCATCAGCTCCTTCCCATTCATTCCTAAATATGCTGTATTTTTTTCCCTAGTAGTTCAAACTACTTGTGAAAATTATCCATTTACTAGAGAATAAGATAAGAGTTAGGACAGAGGAAATTTTTCTTCCTTTCCTTTCCTTTGTATTTTTTATTTTTTTGTTTATTTATTGCTTCAAGTTACATCTTCATCATAGTGCCTCTTTTCACCCCTCCCAGTTCCACCCTCCCACCCTCTCCTCCCTTTCCCACCTTTCCCACTCCTCCAATGTGGAGTGTCTCTAGATATCAACCCTTCTGAGCTCAACAGTCATATGAGGGCTAAGAGCTTCCTCTTGCATTGGGGACCAACATGGTAGCCTCCTAGGGCAAATTGTCCTTAATAGGTAACAAAGTCTATGTTCCTGATCCTTTTGATGTATTGGTTAAAGGATAGCTATCCTGTACTATATGGCTAAAATTAAATTATAAGTGAGTATATGCAATGTTCATCTTTCTAAGTCTGGGTTAGCTCACTCAGCATGAGCTTTTTTAGTTTCATCTATTGGGCTGTGAATTGCATGACTTCCTTGTTTCTGATAGCTGAGTAGTATTCCATTGTGTAAATGTACCACAATTTTTTTTTTTTATCCATTTGTCAGTTGAGGGACATCTGGGTTGTTTCCAGTTTCTAGCTATTACAAATAAGGCTGCTATGAACATAGATGAGGATCCTGAATGCAAGAGAAATCCAAAAGAACCAGAGAAAGTGAGCAGATTACTGGAATTCCAGTTTGCTTTTCCATGTTCTCATTTAATGCAAACGTCTCCATATAAATGGTGACTTATTTACTAATGCAATAACGAATTCAATTTAAAGTAGCTTAAGAATTAAAGTATGAGAAATATTTATAAGGATTGAATTTACTGCCTTTGTTTTATATTTTCTAAATTTAATCAATTCATGATTAACAGCATTGTTTTAATTAGCTACACTGTGTGGTAGATCTAATTTAGTCAATAGAAACGTTTCTGTACTGGAGTTCCAGCACAAGACAAAGATTTGAAATCTTTTCACTGTCTTATACAGCAACATTATCATTATCTGTGCTTTGTTATTAGTCTAAATACTCTTCTCATTAGTCAAATCAACTCTTAGGCTTATACCATGAAATTATGTCAATGATAAGGAAATTCTGCCTGATATTTCATTAATACAATTGCCAATACCATTAATGAGAGCACATTAAATTCCCACATAGTAATATGGAAACATCACAGCCATACAGAAATAAAATGATGGTTGATGATTATAGTTTAATGTGATAATTCATTTTAACTAGTGTGCTTAACTTTTATGATTGATTAAACTTTCAAGTAGAGACATTCAAGTTCAAGGAACCAACTTGCCTTGTTAATTCAGGCATAAGATTTCATACTTAGATTGTTGAATATAAAAAATAATCTCTCTTTCCCTGTCTCTCTCTCTCTCTCTCTCTCTCTCTCTCTCTCTCTCTCTGTGTGTGTGTGTGTGTGTGTGTGTGTGTGTGTTTCCATTGTCTTATTTTATTATCTTCTACCAATTAGTTGGATAGACTTGGCCTTTTGATCACTGAGAGGGGTCAAAGTCAGGTAGGAACTCAGAGCAAGATTTAGAAAGACAAAAAGACTTTCTGGTGAGTGCTGAGGGAGAAAAACAACTTCTGCTCATCTAGGTCATATTTACCCATTAATCCCTAGCTCTAACTCACTCAATTCTATTTGCTTTCTCTACTAGTTACAGTTCTTTTTCTCAAACACTGTAAAATTTGACCTGTTTTGCCCAGGTAAATGTTAACTTTAACAATTATTACCTTGAGACAATGGTGACATATGGTATTTGGGAAATAAATTTAAGACTTTCAATTCTATAAACTAGCTGTTATAGATAGGTTATTCTCTAAAGAATAACATGGGCCTTTGTTTTGTCATTTCAGAATTATAAGTGATAAAAAACACTATGTCTTATAATACTACTACAGATCTTAAAATTGGATAATATTTATTAAAGTGCTATAATTATTGTTGATATTATTTGCTGCTGTGGTGGGGATCAAACTTAGGGCTTTGTGTATGTTACAGAAGAAATCTAACCTTGACTCTCATCTCTAAAGCACTGTTGCTAGTTGAGTTTGCTTTCTTGTCTCTTTAGCAGGCATAGTCTCATTGTTTAGTTGCAGCCATTGACATTCAGATTGCCTAAACCATTCCAAGATCAATGTATGGAGACATAAATATATAGAGAGAAAATTTGACTTCCTCAGGGTGGTATAAATAGAAGCTAATAATGGTTACTCTTTTTATAAGAATTTCCACAGTATAATTTCATTGCAACAGTTTATTTTTAATTTAATTAATTTATATATTTATTCAAGTTACATGCTGATTGCAGCCCCCTCTCTCCCCCCTACCAGGTCCCACCCTTCCAACCTCCCACCCTCTTCCCCTCTCCCTCCTCTCCTTCTCCTCAGATGAAGGGAATGCCCCCTCCATCATCCTACTCCAGTTCATCAAGTCACATCAGGGTTTCTTATGGATACTGGCTGAATAGATATGTTCTAAAGACAAACAATATATGATATTTCAAAGAATGTTTAGCTTCAGAGCAGTAAATAACATCTAATCATTTTTGTTGCCTTTATAAATATCTTATCTCTGAAGAAAATCTTTAAACTACCAATGAATGCGTTTGACTAAAATGAAAAACTCAAGTGGATCAATGGGTAACATTTGCAAACTGAAAATGCTACCCACAAAATGAGAATATATTTGTAAAACATATGTTATAAAGGAGTAATATATATATATATACACTCTACCAAAAACTTCTATACTTCAACAACAATAAAGACAAGTCAATTTAAATTGGAACGTCAGCAAAGCTTTTGAACAAATCAATTTCCAAAGAAGGCAAACAAATAGTTAAGAGAAGTATGGCATATAATGTCAGGCATCCCTAAGAAATACAAGTTATACCTATATCCTAATGAAATGCATATGGATATAAATTAGAGTTTTTATTGTTAAAGGAAAACAGAAAAACAAATTGGTAGGCTAGTGAAGACTTGTGGAGAATTTAACTAGGACCATTGTATATTGGATGTAAAATGATACAGCAACTGAAGAAAGCAATATAGTAGTTCCTCAAAAAGTAGAGGACTGTAGTAGGTAATATATCAATCATATTTATCCCCAAAATGAGAGAACATAAAGCAAAAACTCAAAGTGTTGTTGGCATATTCATACAACAATAATTCAAGAGATTAATACTGAAACCTCCAATTTAACTTCTTCACTATTATGCCCAGAAATATATTGATTGATTGTTGATTCAATTAGATAATCATTCATAATTTTAAGTATAATAAAAACCTTTCAATTTTTATCAAGAATAATGAATATTAGCCAGAGGTAGATGTATAGTTTTCAGTTTGAGACCAAACTGGTCTCTTATAATGAATTTCAGGACAACAAGGCCTATATAGGAAGACCTTGTATCAAAATAAAACAACAAAACTACCTATATGTCTGTCTGTCTATCTATCAGTCACTATATCTCTTTATGAATCTATATTCAATTTTTGAGTCCAAGTTTTCTCCAGTAATAGTAATTATCATTATTATGCCTATAAGCAATGAACACTTCTAATGTTTTAACTTTCTGTAGATTACAGGTGTACTAAGTATAATGAATCTCACTGAGAGTTTGTTCATGTAGACAGCATTGTGAGGTAAATAAGAAGAATACAAAAAGGACAAGTAAAATGTAAAGAGTTTCAAGCTTCAGGATTTTTTTTCAAACCACATGTCAAATAACCTCAGATATATGTTTTTTAATCCAGTAGAAATATACACATACATTTTCAGAATTGGTTTAATAAACTTATTTATAAACACACTTCTTAGTATAATGATAATAACACACAGTTTCATGGGTTTTGTAGGTTAGCTTTCCAGACAATTAAACCCAGGTCAGAAAAGTTTTTGGGAAACTTATCAAGGAAGAGACTCCATATCACAAGTGTGAATGGAAAAGAAGGAAGCAGGGTTGATCAGGAACAAGTAGAAGCTATGCTATATATAATGTAGTCTCAAAGAAGGCCTAAGCACATTTTGTAGGAGTTTTGGAAGTTTTCAAGTAGAGGGAACCATAGAAATTGTTAACATAATATGCCTAGCCTTAGAAATGGGATGGACTGAGAACCCAAAGAGAATCTTCTATACAGTGATGTCTACAACTGACACTTGAGACCTATTTAGGGGCAATGATGTTTGCATCAGCGAATCAGTGATTACTGAATGGAACTAGTATCTGTCAGCAAATCACAACAGCACCATAGAGCTGTCCCCAGGTCAAATACACATGTTTTTGATGACCAGGGAAGAAAGACAAAACAATTACTTTCCCAGCCCAGGTGTGAAGCAAGTGTATAATTGGAGTTGACAGTTAACACACAAACTAATAATTTGTACTAAATACATAACTAATTTGTGAAAAATATTCAGAAGAAGATTCTACAAATGTAACTAGCAATTGGTACTGGTACTTCTAGTATGTGTTTGAGTTATTTAGAGTAGGTACAAAGAAAAATGTCATGTAGAAAACATAACCAAAACCAGAAGAGATAGATTTAAAATCATTGATATGGAAGCTCCGATTTCTGAAACTGTATATCTTTTGTAGCTAATATGAGAATTTAAATGTTTGTAGTGACAGCATGACATAACTGAACATTAGAGTATCAGGCAGAAGTTATTCTTTGCCTGTCCTTGTTTTTTGTTTCTTTTACATTTTATGATTTTACTTGTGCTACATCTTCAGACAGGTTCTAACTGAGAAATGAAAGGTGGACACAGCAGTGGATCATATTTTTGACAAGCCTAAAGCTTGATGACCCATGCACAATATACTCACCTGCTATGTCAGTCTTGACAAGATCATCATGCATGAAAGAGAAACTTTCATACTCTAGCACACTACTGCTCATTTCTTCTTGAGGAAAGTACACAAAAGGTCTAATTTTAACACATCACCATTATTTCTGCCTACACAGTAGGCAGTTGTATTCAACTTAAGTGAACTTCTTGCATGCAAATACATCACTCAGAAACTAAAGTGTTCCAAGTAATAGCAGCAACAGCACACAATGATTCATTGTCTGACTGCTAAGTATCATTTGGACACAGATAAACCAGGCATTTTCCAGCATGGTTAGCATTAGAACCCTCTCATCAAATATAAGCTAAAGACACAGTTTTTGTTTTTGAGGTTATGATCCACATGTTAGATACATAGCACCAAAGCATAAAAAAGGGTCCAGAAATAAGTCACATATCCACAGTCAACAGAGTTTTGAAAAATACAAAATAATATAAAACAACAAGGATTATCTTTGATAAGCAGTGTTATAAATATTGCCCACTCAGATTTATATCCATACCTATATACACATCTATACCATACCTATATGTGAGTACATATGTCTCAAGGGCTTTAAGTACACAAAACAATTATCAAATTCAAATCGATATGTATGAAAATACCAATGCCAGTATTCAAAGCAATAAAAAGGACACACTAAATCTCAAATAGAACCAGAAAAAATAATAAAGGAGAAAAATATGTTCAAATAACTTACATCTCCTTTCTTTTTTTTATAATTGAGGCTTTAATATTTAAGGACTCCAAGTTACTCAGAGAAAAATTAGAAAAATAGCTTACTTTTTTCCAATGTTTAGAGCATATAAGGGATTAAAGTGTCAGTGTCTCTTACCCCATGTTGACACAATTACACCATCTATTTTGGTACCTAAT
The DNA here is from genome assembly GCA_907164525.1 of Lophiomys imhausi. Classification (NCBI taxonomy): domain Eukaryota; kingdom Metazoa; phylum Chordata; class Mammalia; order Rodentia; family Muridae; genus Lophiomys; species Lophiomys imhausi. The sequence goes on along the minus strand of CAJQZJ010032593.1, from coordinate 2,950,188 downwards.
GATTGTATAAAAAAGCTTTAAAACATTTATTACTTATCTTCCTATATTTTAATTCTCAATCGCATCTTTGCTCTCTTCTGTGTATCTCTTCACATTTTAAATGAAGGAAAGTCACACAATTTCAGTGACATCTACAGATAAATAAAATATAATGAATATTTTGCTAATATGCCTATCAAAAATTCATAGTAACTCATATTCCTGTCTTAGTATCCATATTACAATATCTAAATAATTATTTTTAAAGATGATGATTGCAAATCTTAAATTAATGTTCAACAGGGTTCTTTGTAATGGTTGCTATGTTTTTCACAGTCTCTAAAGCTTACATCTAAAGGATGCACATTTACCTCAAGGCAAAAAGTCAGAAAAAGATGTTATGATTTGAATTAAAAATCCAAAACTCAGAGTTGGCCAATAGCAGGCAGTCCAAAATATAAATTCAGAGTGTTTAAATTCAGTAACTCTGCTGCTATTAACATACCTGGGTAATCCTATCTCAAATAAATTCATAAAGTAAGCACTTATGTTGTCCTATCTTATGTATTGTGATTGTCTGTGTGTAATGTTTGTGATGAATGGCATAAGATGAATTTGTCGTTTGCGATGAATGGATATAATGAATGGAACAGTAAAGGTTGGAGTGGCATGGTCAGGTTTTTCCTCAGAATCTTCCCTTTCAGATTCTAATGAGAGATCATCTTGGAAAGCTGTTCTTCTTCAGCTGGAGCACTCAGGACATCATGGATTCATATGGTTACAGGGAAAAAAAAAAAGAGAAAAATATATGGGTTGGAGTTAGAGATTTTTTTCTTTCTCCATTCCTTGTCTCTCTCTTTAAAAAATATTTTGTTTATATTGTTAGAAATTTAAGATTCTGTTTATTGATACATGTTTAAAAATGTTTTGGATATAATAGAAAATTAACTTTATTGATAAGAATTTAAAATCGCCGGGCGGTGGCGGCACACGCCTTTAGTCCCAGCACTCGGGAGGCAGAAGCAGGCGGATCTCTGTGAGTTCGAGGCCAGCCTGGTCTACAAAGCGAGTCCAGGATAGCCAGAGCTGTTACACAGGGAAACCCTGTCTCGAAAAACCAAAAAAAAAAGAATTTAAAATCATTTTGTTTGCATGTCTTTTGATTGTCAAAAGATATAAATACAACTATGTGGGGCTGGAGAGATGGCTCAGCGGTTAAGAGCACTGGCTGCTCTTCCAGAGGTCATGAGTTCAATTCCCAGCAACCACATGGTGGCTCACAACTATGTATTGTGAGAAGTTTAAGGTTATTTTAACTCTTGCTATAATGTACATTGAAGAAAATTCAAAGTTATTGTTTATGTATTGTACATAGACAACTTATTTACATTGTATATGTAGTTATGCTTGTAGATTTATTTTTTATTTTACAAGAAAGGGGATATGTAGGGGCTGATAGATTAATATAAGTTAGATTTAGTGAATATATAGGTTTCTGATACAGTCTTTTAATTCGGGGCATGAAGATCAACTTTGCTGTGAGCAATTAGCTTATCAGCTTATGGATGAAGTCAGGTGAAATGAGGGGAGTCTCTTTGGACTGAAAAACAAGATTGAAGCCAGGTGAAACAAGGAAAGACTTTATGACCTGGCATTGCTTTCAACTGCTAAGTGGGCAGAGCCCAAATTAAGCTGAAGCAGGTGGAACAAGGAGTGATCCTATTTAAGGACAAGTGGATGAGCCCAGAGAGCTGCGTGCTAAGCCTTCCGATACGAGAGAGCTCCGAGAGTCCTGCTGGAGAAAGTGCTGGTAAACCAATGGCCCAATTTCCCTGAGGCAGAAGGAAGCCGGTGAGCAAAGAAAGCCTGAGCAAGACACCAAAAGGCCAAGGACTGGACCCTGTGGCTCAGCTTTTGCCTAGAGGGGTTTGATCTGTCCGAACAGTGGCCTAGGGGAAACTGTGCCTGGCTTTAAGGACTGAGGCAGAGCAGCTGAGTTCCTGATTCAAAAGAAGTAAGTTGGCCTGCAGACGGCTGGAGTCTCCCACAGAACCAACTACCCTGACGATCCTGCATCTGAGAGATCCAGAAGAAGGACTGCTAAGTGTGTTAAAGAATCTACAACAAATACTGTGTTCCTGACGACTGAGGACCTGCCCCAGAGACTGTATCATTATAAAAGGTTATGAAAGTAGTTGTTATGATTATCAATAGGTTTAGTGGATAGGTTAAAGGGGTTATAGGAATTTATAGGATTAATAGTTAAGAAATTGTTGGTGTTTGTTATAAGTGAATTTAGTAATAAATAAGTGTTAAATAATAACTTAAAAGTTTGGTTACACACTTAATTGAATGGTTGTAGTACTGATATAGAAATCAAGAGGTAAATTTTAAAAATTACTATAATTGAATAAAAAGAGGTCACAAAATGATAAAATTGATGGGACACAATTATATTAGCATTAAGAGTAAAACACTCAAAGAAAAAAAAAGCAGACTTATATATATATAAAATGACAAAATTAAAATTTGTCCGATCAAAACTATTAATTTAATGATGAACATGAAGTCCTTAGGAAAGTAAGAAAAACAACAGCAAAAAAAAAAATCAAAATTAAAATAAAATAAACAAAAACAGTAGTCAAAAAGACTTAGATAAAAGAAATTATTGAAATAGAAACAAAACCAAACAATGAACTAATAAAAGAATGAGTTGGTTCTTTAAAAATGATCAAGATTAATAAACACTTAACCAAGTTAACCAATATTATTAGAGGACACAAATCAATAAAATTGGAAATACAAGGTAGATATTAAAACAGACACATATTGTGCAGATTAATTTTTTTGTAAATTTGACAAAATCTAGAGTTGTCTGAAAGAAGGAAGTCTTAATTGACAGAATGGTTCCATAAAATCTAGTTTAAGGCTTTTGCTTAATTAGTGATTGAAGTGGGAGAGCCCAGCCCATTTGTGGTGGTATAATTTTGGACTGGTGGTCCTGGGTTCTTTAAGAAATTAGGCTGAGCAAGTCATAGGAAGCAAGCCAGTAAGCAGCACCCCTCCATGACTTGTGCATTAAAGCTAACATCCAGGTTATTGCCCTGCTTGAGGTCCTGTTCTGATTCCCTTTGTTGGTGCACTGTGATGCTGAATTATAAACCCTTTCCTACCCAGGCTGCTTAGATTATGTGTTTACTGCTCTAACTGGTGGTGGGACCTGGGAGAATGGAGCCAATAAATGAAGCACGCTGGAACATCAGACAATTGATTCTCTTAGTATTAAGAAGAATCAGATGACCGAAGTGTACAATCACAAGAACCAGTTGCACATGTCAAAAACATATTTCTCAGTAGTGTCATATAAACAAGTAATAATCATCAGTTGTAATGAATTATCTGAAGTGAACTCATTCATTTTTGTCACAACTTGGAGGGTGCAAGAAATCACATTTCAAAAACTATTTCATATTTTGAAAATAATGAGGTTATGATACTCTTGACTTTTTAAAACGTTATTTATTTATTTATTTATTTTTCTTTTTTTTCACAACTTCTCAAAATTGCCTAGATAGGACTTCACTCTTTGACCATGTTCCAACAGTCATGGCATTTCATCCCAACAATAATATTCCTAACTCAAACAGACATGGAATTAAAAAAATTATAAGATCACACTTTTTAAAATACTCTTTTCTACAAAATTGGAAAATAAAAAGAAACAGGTGAATTCACGAATGTGTACAATATTCAAAGTCAAACTAACATGAAATAAATTATTTAAACTGATTCACAAAAAGAGCTTTAAACAATACTAAGAATTCTCAATACTATAAATGGCCCAAAACTAGATGATTTACAGAAGAATTCTAACAGAATTCAAAGAAAAGTGAATACCCACAGTACTAAAATTATTGCATGCAATAGAAATCACAAGAAGTCTTCCAATAATTTTGATGATATCACTATCATCTAATACCAAAATACAATAAAGAAAAAACAAGCAAAACAAAATTAAACAACAAAATACAATGCATTCTTCCTTGTGAAGTGAAATCATTCTCACCAAAAAAATTATATCATTCATCATAATCAATTTGGTTTTACATGGAACATATAAGAATGGCTCAATATATCAAGCACTATATATTATCCATCATACATATAGGCTTAAAAGACAAAATTGAAAGATCATCTGATTAGGTTCAGAAAGAGTCTTTGACAAAAATTCAACATACTTTTATAATAAAAGATATTGAAGATGTAGAAATAGAAGGAGCACATCTTAATATATAATGTCTTTTTATTTAATATAGCTAGATAGTTGGGATTAGAGAAGAAAATTGAAGGGATATAAATATGAAAACAAATAATTATAACCATATTTATATAAAATAGAATTCTTCAAATAAGAGACCCTAAAGATTCTACACAAAAAAAGACCTCTCAGAGATCCTCACTTCAGCAAAATGGAAGGTTACACAATTAATCTACAAAAATCAGTAGCCTTTCTACAAAACAATGACAAAAAGCCAATATAAGGAAAAGAAAATCAATCCTTTTCACAAAACACACACACAACAGAGAGAAAGAGAGAGAGAGGAGAGAGAATAAAATACCTAGAAATAAATATAAACAACAAAAATAAGACATATACATGACAAAATGGAAAGTCATGGTTTCTTAGAATAAAAGTTTGAAAGTGATGATCATACCAAAACTACTTACAGATACAATGCTCCCTGAATCAAAATATATAGGATCTTTCTGCAGAAATATAAAAAAAAATTAAAATCTTCAGGTAAATTCAAAAGACCAAAGATACCCAAAATAATTCTAGACAATTACAATATCAACAAAACTGTGTGAGGCATAGTCAACTCTCATTTTAAGCTACACTAGATAGCCATAGTTATAAAACCATCATTGTACACACACAAAATACACATGTAGATCAATGAAACAGGATAGAAGAAAGAGACATATGTCCATTACTCTATATGATTTTTTGACAAAAATATCAAGAATATAAAATGCAGAAAAGCATCTTATTGATTTCATTGCTTTCATCTTAGAAATTCTTTCTCTATGTACTTTAAATCTAGGCTTTAAGTGTTCACAAATACTGAAGAATGATCTAACTTAGCAAACACAATATGAGTTCAAAATCCAATTTATCGCTTTAAAAATATATCTGTTTACTTCTATATAGTCTAGAACAGAATGTCTATAATGGGAAAAGGCCTCTAGGTTTATAAAACTATGCAATTTAAAAAGAATTTCAAGTCCTTGAAGAAAGAAATTGAAGAAGATATCAGAAGATGGAAAGATCTCCCATGTTTGTGGATAGGTAGGTTCACCATAACAAAAATGACCATCCTACCAAAAGCAATATACAGATTCAATGCAATTCCCATAAAAATGCCAACACTATCCTTTATAGACCTTGAAAGAATAAGTCTCAACTTCATATGAAAAAACTAAAAGCCAAGAATAGCTAAATCAATCCTGTACAAAAAAAACATCGGGAGGTATCACCATCCCTGATTTCAAGTTGTACTACAGAGCAATAGTAATAAAGATAGTATGGTACTGGTATAGAAAAAGACCAGTTGATCAACAGGATCGATTTGAAGACCCCGAAATAAACCCGCACACCTACAGTCACTTAATTTTTGACAAATAAGCCAAAACCACATAATGGAAAAAGGACAGCATCTTCAATATATGGTGCTGGTCTAACTGGATGTCAACATGTAAAAGAATGCAAATAGACCCACATTTATCGCCTTGCACAAAACTTAAGTCCAAGTGGATCAAAGACCTGAACATAAAACTGGACACACTGAATCTAATAGAAGAGAAAGTGGGGAAAAGTCTGGAACTTATTGCCATAGGTGACAGCTTCCTGAACAGAATACCAATAGCTCATGTCCTAAGACCAAAAATCAATAAATGGAACCTTATGAAACTGAAAAGCTTCTATAAGGCAAAGGACACTGTCACTAAAATCAAACGGCAGCCTACAGATTGGGAAAAGATCTTCACCTACCCCACATCTGACAGAAAGCTAATATTCAAAATCTATAAAGAACATTCAAGAAATTAAGCACCAGCAAAACAAGTAACCCAATCAAAAAAAAGTGGAACAGATCTAACCAGAGAATTGACAAAAGAGGAATCTAAAATGGCTTACAGACACTTTCAGAAATGCTCAACATCCTTAATCATCACAGAAATGCAACTCAGGATGACTGTGAGATTCTAACTCACTCCTGTAAGAATGGCTAAGATAAAAAACTCAAAAGGCTGTCAACTTAAATAAAATAAATAAAATATAATGAATATTTTGCTAATATGCCTATCAAAAATTCATAGTTTTGTCCTTTTTGGACAGCATTCTGTCTACAGTTGGAGCAAGGGGCTTTTCCTACCAAGAGATAGGCTTGCGACTAATTCAGTCATCTCCCACTGGAGATTCTTCGATGCTCATCTTCTACTTGGAGGAGAATAGGGGGTGCTGTCAGGAGTTGATATGTCTTGATATAAAAAAATCTAAAGTTATGAAAACATCTTTGAATGCCATATTCTGCAGATCTCTTGAGGTTTTTGAAGAGGCCCTATCTATCTCTTATATTAGGGTAAGCAGATGTTGCTTGTCTCTTACCGGTTTATTTCTGATTAGCTTAGAAAGTAACTATAATAGCCTGTCATAGTACCTAACTGAATGACCGGCTTGCATAACCATTAGTTTGCATTTCTTAATTATCCTAAACAGTTTATGACAATTAGTAGTAAAAGGCTGAAACATCACATTTCATTTTTTTTCTTTACCTCCTAACCCTTCCATCCCATTTCTCTGGGGTGGGGTGTCCTTATATAACAGTCCCTCATCTCAATTGAGAGGTCGTATGAGGGCCAAGAGCCTCTTCATTCATTGGGGATCTATGAAGCAGTACCATTAATGAAAAGTGTCTCGTTGCCCAGGCGAGAGAACTACCAAACAAAAAAACCAATAAGCATACAATAGATAAAAAAGACTAAAAAATAGAAAAAAATATAACTAATATATAAAAAATAAATAAAGAATAAAAATTAAAAATAAGAAGTCTATGTCCAAGTTCCCTTTGGTGTGTTAGTTGTAGTATCAATACCTTCTACTATATAGCTAAAATCCTACTATAAGTGAATAGATGCCATATGTGTCCTTCTGAGTCTGGGTTAGTTCACTCAGGGTGAGCTTTTCTAGTTCCATCCATTTGGCTGCAAATTGCATAATTTCATTGTTCCTGATAGCTGAATAATATTCCATTGTATAGATGTACCACAGTTTTTTGACCCATTCTTCGGTTGAGGGACATCTGGGTTGTGACATTTCTAAATTGGAATATTTGTGGGGTTTTTTTGGTGTTAGAGATCTAAGAGGATACTCTTAAAAGTGTGTTGCAAGTTAGTATGAATGTTGAGTCAGATATAGACCTTTAAACTCATGGAGATGGTTAGATAGTAGAATGTTAAAGTCAGGGGCCAAATATGTATAAACTGGACATTGGAAAGGTATACTGGGTCATTTAACTCTCATAAATGTGGCATATTTATATCTGTTGATTTGTATAGTATTTACTGTTATAAGAGAAGGAACCATCTGTTGGACTGAAAGGGGAAACTTCTGGGGGGAAGAGGGTGGAAGGGTGGGATAGGAAGGGGGAATAGGGAGGGGTTTGTGACTGAGATGTAAGTTGAAGAAAAAAAATAAGGTATTTAAAAAAAAAACATATGGTTACACCTCAGATATGATTCAGTGTTTGCATGCTCCCTACATGAAACTCAGTAATATAATAAAATGCTTTTTATCTAAGTGTACAATATATGACATAATCAATGCCAAAATGTTTTATTATTTCCAGAAAAGAAGACCATTTGTTGATCAAACCTAATTAATCATCTACCTTAATATGCAAGTATAAATAAAAGCAATCAATAATTAATGAAAAAAAAATAAGAAGTCTATGTCCAAGTTCCCTTTGGTGTGTTAGTTGTAGTATTGATACCTTCTACTGCGCTACAATCAATGTCTGTCAGAGAAGCGGGGCCAAATGGCTGAAGATCGATGCTGTAATGTATGGAGAGAAAATGGGAACTGTCCAGGCAGCCACTGGTATGTCATTTCTTAGTTTGGGAAGCTGCAGACCCTGTACTTCCTATAAAATCAGAAAAATTTATCCCTCTCAGGTCTCTGAGGTGATTGAAGAACAGATAGATAAAGTCTCATAATTAAATTTTGAGTTGTTTATGAGTCAAGAGAGTGTTATACATCTAAGAAGATACTTTTAAAATTGTGTTGCAATTAGTATGAATGTTGAGTCAGATATAGAACTTTAAACTCATGGAGATGTTTAGATAGTAGAATGTTAAAGTCAGGTACCAAATACATATGGACTGGTCATTGGGAATGTACGTTAAGCCATATAACCCTCATAACTGTGGCCTAATTACCTCTGTTGTACTGTATTGTATTTATTATTATAAGAGAAAGAGCCATTTGTTGGACTGAAAGGAGAAACTGTAGGGGGAAATAAGATATACCTTAAACTTAAAAGAAAAAAAAAAAAAGAGAAGAGGATGGGAGCTTGAGGGTGGGATGGTGGGACTGGAGGGGGAATAGGGAGGGGACTGCGATTGAGATGTAACTTGAAGAAATAAAATAAAGAAAAAAAACTCAAAAGGTTTTTGAAGATGCTCTATCTATCTCTTATATTTAGATATGCAAATGTTGCTTGTCTCAGCATCTTGATTTCTGAGTAGCTTAGAAAATAACTGTGATAGATTGTCATAGTAACTAACAAAATGGCGCATTTGCATAACTATTAGTTTCCATTTATTAATTATCCTAAACAGTTTATGATGGTTGGTAACAAGAGGCCAAAACTTTACATTTCATTTTTAAGCATTACTAGGTACAATACCTTTAAGAAGCATTAGCCTTAATTTTGTATCAATATACAAAGATCAATACCAATGTGGCCAAATACAATCTTAATTTTGTATCAATATACAAAGATCAATACCGATATAGTCCAATACAATCTTAATTTTGCATTAATATACAATGATAAATACCAATTTAGCTAACTATAATATTAATTTTGTATCAATATACAAAGGTATTTGGCCATATTCAAAAACCTGTCCTTTTTTCTTGATCTTTCTTATACTATGTCTATGTCCCATTTTTTCTCAAGTCTGTTCACTACTACATAGGAGAGAAAGAAGGATACAGAAAAGCAAAAGAGAGAAGTCCCTGGGTCTAACCTCCAAAACCCATTTAACAAGACTATTTAACAGCTTGTAGTCTCTTCCCCTAAATAACAAAATTTTCTATTGTCCATCAAATAACCAAGGTGGGGGAACACCCTCCCCACCTTCTGGGGATGGGACGTTGTTCTCTTAAAATGACTTCCTGCTGATTTGGGACATAGTAGTAAACTTGTTTGGGGATGTTTTCTAAAGTTAAGATTTTTTGATATCGAGGCATGTCAGCTCCTGAGAGCACCCCCTATTCTACTCCAAGTAGAAGATGAGCATCAAAGAATCTCCAGTGGGAGATGGTTGAATTGGTGGTAAGCCTTTCTCTTGGCAAGAAAAACCCCTTGCTTCAACTGTAGCAAGGGGTTTTTCTTGCCAAGCTATCCAAAAAGAACAAAACATGGAAGCAGGTAAGTCGACAGCCTACCTTTGCCAAGACAGGGTAGGTAAGTCCTACATAATTCCTGCTCTACAGTCAAAGTCTGTCAGAGAAACAGGGCCAAATGGGCTGAAGATTGATGGTGTAATGTATGGAGAGAAAATGGGAACTGTCCAGGCAGCCACTGGTATGTCATTTCTTAGTTTTGGAAGCTACAGGCCCTGTATTTCCTATATAATAAGATATATTTATCCCTCTCAGGTCTCTGAGGTGGTTGAAGAATAGATAGCTAGAGTCTCATAGTTAAATTTTGAGTTGTTTAGGAATACAGAGGGTGTTCTGGATCTAAGGAGATGTTTTTAAAATTGTGAGGCAAGTTAGTATAAAAGCTGAGTTAGATATAGAACTTTAAACTCATGGAGATGGTTAGATAGTAGAATGTTAAAGTCAGGTGCCAAATACATATGGACTGGACATTGGGAATGTATGCTAAGCAATATAACTCTTATAATTGTGGCCTATTTATTTCTGTTATTTTGTACTGTATTTATAGTTATAAGAGGAAGAACCATTTGTTGGACTGAAAGGGAGAGCTGTTGTGGGGGTGAGAAACATCTTAAACTTAAAAAAAAAAGAAAGGGTAGAGGATGGGTGGTTGAGTGGGAGGAGGGTGGAAGGATAGGACTGGAGGGGGGTATGGAGGAGGTTGTGATTGAGATATAACTTGAAGAAATAAAAAATAAATTATTTTTAAAAAGAAGGTAATTAAAAAAAAAAGAAAAAGAAAAACCTATGGTAAACCTGGAACCCAAAGTTACAACAGCTGCTTCAAGTTGATTGTGTAATTCTTTATAGTACAAACTGCTTTCCTAATTTTTATCTAGTATTTTCTTTCTTTAACCAAAGTTGCAAAAGAGTAGAACAGGTCTATATAATGGAAGGCTAGAAGGAAAAGCAACTCTATTTGTCCATCTAGATAAATGGAGTGAGTACCACACCCAAAACCTGTATCATACAATATTTCAAAGTAATTACTGCACTGAACAATTCTATACAATTTACCACTAAAACATAACTTACTAAACTGAGAGTAATTATAATGGAAGATGCTAAATAAGTACATAGTTGGTTGGGAGTAAGGAAGAGAACATTAAACTATGACATGATGTAGAAGTGTATCCATTATTTAATATAATTACAATGGATTTCCTTTCTACCTTCTAAAAACAGTTATTTAATTTACTGCATGTATACATGCACCCACCACTTTATGTACAGAGATCAAACGTCAGCTTATGGGAGTCAGTTCTCTTCTTCCACCATGTTGGCATTGAGCATTGAACTCAGGCAGTCAGGCTTTATGGCAATTGCTTTTACCTTCTGAGTCATCTTGGTAGCCACTCCTTTCTACCTTTCTATTGTTAGGAAAACAGTACAATTTGGGTTTGTGCATCTCCCTTGTGGTAGGCATAAAATCTATAATCAAGAGTCATATTCATTCTAGGAATCCTATGACTATATTTAATTACAACGCTAAAATAATTTTTCTTAAATTGTTTCTATAAAATACTTTTTTGATCCTAAAAAAAAAAAAAAAAAAAAAACTCAAAAGACCCCATGTGCTGGTGAGGCTGCAGAGAAAGGGGAACACTCCCACATTGCTAGTGGGAGTGAAAACTTGTAAAACCATTATGAAAATCAGTCTGGGATATCTTAGAAAACTTGTAATAGCTCTACCTAAAGACCCAGGCATACCACTCCTGGGCATATATACAAAAGATTCCTCAGCAATCCACAAGGACATCTCCTCAACTATGTTCATAGCATCTTTGTTTGTAATAGAAACTGAAAACAACCCAGATGTCCTTCAACCAAAGAACGGATAAAAAAGAAAGAAAGAAAGAAAGAAAGAAAGAAAGAAAGAAAGAAAGAAAGAAAGA
>CAJQZJ010032593.1:2863902-2938574 GCA_907164525.1 Lophiomys imhausi | reverse complement strand
AGAAAGAAAGAAAGAAAGAAAGAAAGAAAGAAAGAAAGAAAGAAAGACTGTAGTACATTTACACAATGGAATACTACTTAGCTATCAGAAACAAGGAAATCATGCAATTTGCAACCAAATGGATGGAATTAGAAAAGCTCATCCTGAATGAGCTAACTCACACTCAGAAAGATACTCATGACATATATTCACTTATAATCGTATTTTAGCCATTACAATATAGGATAGCCATCCTACAATCAATAGACCCAAAAGGGCAGGAACAGGAACTTGGTTACCTGTCAGTGGGACACCCCGTCCTAGTGGAACTGCCATGCATGCCTTTGGTGCAAGAGGAAGCTCTTAGACCTCATGTGATTAACGAATTGAGGAGGGTTGATACACAGAGACACCCCACATCATCGAAGTCATGGGAAGGACAGGAGAGAGGGTAGAGGGTGGGAGGGAGGAGCTGCAGGGGTGGAGGGAGGTGGTGGCAATGGAGATGTAATGAAGTAATAAATAAACGTTTAAAAATATGTTCACATTACATAATTTAAGTTTCCATTTTCAAAGCTCAACAATCTTGAAAAATCACATTTGTATTACTATTGTTAATGTACATACTGAATCTGATGTGTCTCCTAGTAATATCAGAAACTATACCTGTTAATTCTTACCAGTATGACCTTCAAACATGAGCAAAACAAAGAGGACACCAAATGAACATGAATTTGGATGGAGGAAATCTCAAAAGCCTCAACGCTTCACAAAAACCAGTAGGACTTGATTAAGTTTAGGAGCAGGAAAGATAGCCCTTTCTAGGAAAGAACACCTCAATTGGTTGTCAAGTGCATAACAGTGAATCATGAAACCATACATAAAAGTAGCATTGTATACAATCAAGAGCTTATATTTGGGACTAGATATGTGTACACACATACATATATGCATGCTATAACAACAGGTAAAGAAGTCACGAATTTGAAGGGAAGTAGGGAAGGGCATATTGGAAACTTTGAATGAAGGGAAGGGAGAAATTTAATTAAAACACAACCTCAAAAATAAAAATAAGAGGATGAAATGCATTGCCATGTTTGGTAATGTTTTAAATTTAGATTGGCCCCCATAGACTAACATGTATGAATGCATATCACCAGAGATTGTCAGTATTTGAAAGGATTAAAAATATTAGGAGGTGTGGTGGTTTTGGAGGAAGTGTGTCCCTGGTGGTGGGCTTTGAGGTTTCAAACATGCATGCTCTCTCTGTCTCTTTCTCTCCCTCTGGTTACAGATCAGGATATAGTTCTCAACTACTGTGCCAGCAACTGCTTTCATGTCACCATGCTGCCCAGCATGATGATAATGCACTAAATCTCTAAAATTATAATCAATCTCCCAATTAAATGCTATGGTCATCACAGCAACAGGACAGTAACTAAGACAGAAATTGGTACCTGGGTGTGAGTCATTGCTCTGACAGGCCTGACCATGTTGATTATTGGCAGAATTTGGACATCTGATTAGGAAAACAGTTGAAAGCTTTAAGAAATATTTAATGAGCCATACTACTATGATACTGAGCCAGTGTCGATTATGAGAGTCTAGATCAGGAGATTTCAGAGAAGAATATTAGTAAATAGCCTAGAGATCATTCTTGTAATATTTTGACAAAGAATTTGGCTGTACTTTGTCCTAAAAAATCTGCTTGAGGTTAAGTTGAAGAGTTTTGTATTAGTGACTTTGGCAGAGGAACTTTCAAGACTCCTAGTATTGACTATGCCTTTGGTGTTAGTAGTCTGTATTATACAAATCTATAAGGAAAAAGAGCAAATTAGACAAAGAGAAATACAAAACGTACAGATTGGTGGAAAAGGAGCACCAGGAAGTGTAATAGAGCTGAATCCTGTACTCAAGGAGAAAAAAAAAACTTTAAAGAAAACCCTGATGTTGAATGAAATGAAGGAGCTAGTGTTCTCCAGGCAAGGCCTCACCCAGATAAGCTCCAGTTTCTGAAAAGGAATTAAAGCCAAGCTTCAACAGTGAAGAAAAATACCAAGGATAGAAAGCTGACGCAAACATGATTGAGCATGGGAGTGAGATTCGAGCCATAGCAAGCAACAGAATTTGTCAGCATTGGTCAAATGGCTTTGGCTTTAGAGTAAAAGATACAAAACAAGAAGCTGCTGAATATCTCCCATGGCCAGTGAAAGCTACTGAGTCCAGACCATTTCAGAGGCGTTTGTTCATGGAGTCTCAATGAGACTAGCACATAAAGCTGGGAAAGGGAAACCTGGATTGTGTTAGACAACCCATCATTTTGGAGATGACAGAGTTGTGATATACCTATCACAAAAAGCTGCATACTGGGTGTGAAATCAGCTTAAGAGAGAGAGGTATGCTTCAGTGAACAAAGCTGAAAGGAGTTGGAGATCTGAAGAATGCTTTGACATTAGGCAAGGAGATGTAGGATTTGGAGTTTGCCCTGCTGGTTTTGGGGTTTTCTTCAGACCAATATTTCCTCACAATGTTCTTTTCCTCCATTTTGCAATGATAATGTATACCCTGTGCATGTGATCTATTTTTTAATTTTAATTTTAAAGGAGTTACAGTTTAAAACTTGCTATGTGTTCCAGAAAAATCTTTGAACTTTGTGCTTCTAAACAGTGATGAGAGTGTAAATGAAGCTGAAGTGTATAAATGTTGCATTATAACACTGCTAAAAACTTTTGGGACACCAGGGAATAGAATGTGGTGGTTTAAATAAGAAAGGTCCCTGTAGCCTCATATATTTAAATGCTTAGTCACCAAAGAATTGGCATTATTTGAAAGGATTGGGAAGATTAGGAGGTGTAACCTTATTGGATAAATTATCACTTGAAGTGGGCTTTAAGGTTTCAACATTTTTGCCAAACCGAGTGTCTCTCAGTCTCTGTCTCTGTCTATCTATCTATCTATCTATCTATCTATCTATCTATCTATCTATCTATCTATCTCTCATATGCCTAGGGATCAGTAAGTAGCTCTCAGCTACTGCTCCAGCACCTGCCTTCATGCCACCATGTTCCCTACCATGATGTTAATGGACTAAACCTCTCAAAGTGTAAGCACCCCCCAAATTAAGTGTTTTCTTCATAATAATTGCCATGGTCATTGAAGTAGTTTGAAAAGAAAAGCTCCCATAGGCTTATATGGAGTGGCACTTTAGGAGATGTGGCCTTGGTGTAGTAGGTGTGGCATTGTGGGAGTAGGTATGTCACTAGAAGGTGGGGTTTTTAGATCTCAGAAGTTCAAACCTGGGTAGTGTGCTAGTCTCTTTCAAATGTAGAACTCTCAGCTACCTCTCCAGCAACATGTCTGGCTGCATGCAACTATGTTTTCCTCCATGATGATAATGGAATAAACCTCTGAACTGTAAGCCAGCCACAATTAAATGTTTTCCTTTATAAGAGTTGCTGTGGTCATGGTGTCTCTTTACAGCAATAGAACACTGACTAAGGTACAATAAAAAAAGAAAAAGAAATTGAGAAAGAACTAAAACCGAATGGGAGAAGAATAAGGTAGTTTGACATGGACCGCATGCTTCACATGTTTAAGTATAATTATATTTCATTAACAAGATATAACAATGACAAAGAAAGAATAAGTTTACATATTTTTCATTTTATTCCAGTAATTAATAAATGTCATTACTGATCATTTGTTCCACAAAATCCAGGCAAAATTAAACACAGGGGTTCCTACTGTCACCATCACAGATCTCAAAGTGGTCTAGTCAGAGGAGTCAAAAGATGCATCCAGAGAATCAGTGGTAACAGCTGCCAGAAGGAAATACAACAGTACTGATCCAAGCACTACAGGACTCAGCATCTTATTGAGCCTTTGAAATCCTATGCAGTGTGCTGGACTCACAGTGCTACCACCACTGGGATAGGATGAGGTGTTTAATCATCACCAGGCAACATCTTGCTTCTTTGTTAGGGTTCTCACTACCTTGTCTTCTAAAATTTCAGCTTTAAAGAAGAAGAAAAAAAAAACACACTGAAAAAATGTATAAAAGCTCCAATTTTACAAAGGCTGAATTTCTAGTAGAATGGTGTTTTAATAGTTCTGTTGCAGGCAATGTTGGTAACAGCTAAGATTAACAAATAAACTTGACACTGCATGAAGCAATCATTAAGCATGAGTAAATTCCCTGCTCCCTGTCATTCTGGCACAGACAACCCTTATTGCTAATGCCATTCCTGAAATTCCTTCAATATTTTGTAAAGCTATGTCTCTCAAAATGACAGCAAGCAATAAGAAGCTGCACAATGTTTTACTTCCACAATTTAAATGGAACATTTTTAAATGATTTTAAAAAATCCATGAGTCAAATAAATGATATGAACCAGCAATTGTAATTGCTTTTGGCAGAATATAAAATGAAACCTATAAAACATTATTATATGGTCAACATTTATGATAAGCTTAAGAAAGTCAGTGCCATTTACATATGCTTTTAAGGAAGACTGTGAAATACATTGACCACATTTATGATTCTGATTCAAACAACAATTCCTTTTAACAGTAAAATGTCAGGTAAAAAAGGAAAGAGGTTGCTAGCAGTAATCAGGGCCACACAAACACTGAAGGGCCTGTAACATTTCAGAATACATAGGCTTGGACATAGGGACACAGGGGCATACCTGTTGTGTTTTGCAGACAAAGCATGTTTTATTTGGAATGAACATAGTAGGACACAATGCAAGACACTCTGTTTCAAGAAAACTCATAGAAAAATATAGCAAAAAGTGGTAGAAGATTATGTTTAATAAAATCTATCATATAAAGAATGGAGAACAAAACCTCCTAACTAAATTAAACTAAGCTAAGAAAATAGTTTTAGAAATATAAATGTATTCTCTCAATCTCATTCTATAACATTTTATCTCTATACCTGTGCACAAATGAAATAATTCTCATCTCAAAAGAATAAAATAGATGACTTATATTGGAATTAAATATGAATGGCTTTGGCTTGGTCATCCCCAACAACATTTTTTTGAGGGAATAATTTTGTGAGCTTTGTGTACTAACAGAACAAAGATTATAACTAAAGACAGTTTTCAAATAAAGCAGTGTATATCTTAAGTCAGTAGGTTATAGCAGAGTGAGAAAGCCTATGGTAGAGGCCTTAAGTATAGTATCTATATTGTCTTAGGCATTTGAATGTTGGAAACTGAACTGGGTGGTCAATTTTTACATTCCAAATGATTTGTCCAATAATCACAAAATATGTCAGATCTTGTACAGAGAAGTGCAATAAGTGGCTAGTAAGGGACAAAAGGTATCATGAAAAAATTACCTCTGGATTTGTAACATGTTTTAAAAAAAATCTAATTGTTTGATTTTTACCAATGACGATTCAGAAGCCAGATACTGGGATGAAAACCTACTAGCTCAGAGAGGCAAAGAAAGCACCCAGCTGACCTTCTTATTCCACCAGATGTCCCAGAAGAAAAAAGCTCTTACTCCTTCTCCATGCTGTCTTATATTACCTGTAGGGAATTTCTGCTGGTAAGGTTGAATGCAGGCACTTTCAGAAAGCCCCTGAGCTCGGTGCTAAATGAAGGACTTCCATTTTTCAGTGGCATCCCCTCCTCCACCTGATTGGCAAAATTCCAGATATCTAAGATGTGTCATGTAAACCTCTGAGAAGTTACAGGCCCAACCCTTTCCTGAAAAGAAATCAGCCCAGTGAACACTTAGAGATTTTTGAAAGTACTTTCCCATGCTAATGGTACTTTGACATTAATGGCCTGGCTGGAATATTCTGCAGCTCCTGTGTATCACCCTTTCTGCCCAGAACCCGACTGTGCTCAGAACTTTCAGTGGAGAAGCAAGCATAAGTCCTGAGCTCCCAGGAAGCCACAAAACAGAATATACCTTCAATATCCCTCTGTCCTGTGTTTTCTTATGGTCATTCTCTGCCAACCGGTTTCTTGGTCTGCCTCTTGACCTATGTTTGACTTTATTCAGCTCTTGGATTAAAGGTGTGTTCTAGGTCTGAGTTCCAGCACTTTTACTTGTTCACAGTAAACTGAAGCTCTAGGATCAAAGGCTAAGCCATCCTAAAACAAGTAACACCTTTTTTCATTCACGGTCTTGGAGATCACAATGTTATAAGATATCTGGCAAAGGCAACAATTCAGCCTCTCCACATCATTGAAGATCTACTCTGCCTATCATTCAGACAAGAATCAGTCACAGTTTCTTTCCAGAAGTTCTCATTCACACATTTGTACCTCCTGAAAAGCAGACGCCTAATGAATTCTACTCAATGAATGTTTGAATGCATGGCTCAGATTAGTATGCTTTATGCTGTTACATTTTTTGAAATGAGATAATTTTTGAAGAACAGACATTGATTTTTTCTTAGTTAAAGATTAGGTAAAGGCACATGGTCTAATGAAAGTTATAACAGGAAGTAGACCAGCTAGATGAGGCATGAAGTCTCCACTATGAAAGCCTTAATCTCAAAGATCGACCCTTATGACTGACCAGTTCTTTCAAGCCCACTTCTTCAAAGGACATGCTGGCTAGCAACACGTGAATTACAGAGGAACATAAATATTTACATCATACATTTGGGGAATGACATTTAAAAATATTGTATCTATCCTGTCATACCAGTCCCTGGGAAACTGGGTATAGAAGATACAGAAAATCATACCCAGCCCAGGTTGCACAGCACAATAAATCTTAAAAAAATAAAAATTTAAAAAGTAGCTGCTGGATATGGTAAATCAGAAGACAGAAATAACCAGTTTACAGAGGTAATGCTTGTTTTATTTGGTACTTTCTTATTCTACTTAAGTCACCAAATTACCCTAATGATCACTCACCTCTGTGTAAAGAAGATCAAAAGGACTTTAATGTGCTGAATGTAGAATTAGTCTCATAGTCTCACGGGGATTCATTTTTTTGTCCCTTAAACTGTTTGCTTCTCTCTTTCTCTGGGATTCTCTTGATGCAACTTAGATGCATAAGAATTTTAGCCTGTATTCAAGAATGTGTGTTTCTGATAAGTGCAAAACTTGGAGTATAAGCATGTTAAATATCTACCATGTCATTCTTAAACAGAAGAGAGATATGTATTCATAATATAAATTCTATCTTATCTTTCATTTTTGTCATGAGTAGAATCTGAAAACAAGGATCACTCTAAAAATGTATTGAGGTCAAACACTAGGTGTCCACATTATTACTTGGATTTTTGTTACACATTTCCATTGATTTCTCCCTTGTCCACTCTACTTTTTGAGTTCATTTCACCCATCTATTTCCTGGTCCTTTACACTTGATTCCCATAGTCACTGAGACAAGCATATCCCACTATCTATTTCCATTAGAACACAGTAGAAATTGTAGATTGATCATTTAATATAACTAATTTCACTCATCGTAATTATAAATAAGCCCAGTGAAATTGTTTACAATTTAAATAGTAAGTCAAATATCTGTACATTTATGCATGTAATGTACATACTACACAATATGCATCCTTGTCACCTCACAGAAAAAACTGAATTAGCGAATATTGAAAATGACAGCAATTACACAGTTTTAATTTTAATTCCATGACATTTATAGAGTGAGTCAAATAAAGAGTGAATTCCAGTGGAACTGGAACTAAAAAAAAAAAAAATTCAAGGCATTGATTTTTATCTAGATACTTCAGCAACCAATGGCAACAACATTGCAAACATCCATGGGTAACTACAGAGAGTAGGTTTTCTTATTAGAATATCTTGAATATTTTATTATTAGAATATGTTGAAATATACATATATTTTAGTGCAGAAGCTTGAACCTGGGGGATTATAGCTTGAAGGATTAGTATTCAGTTACTCAATTCCATCCTCAGTTCCTTAAATACTTTAATCCATAATGAAATTGGTCTTAGCACTGCTGGTAACAAAAAGTGCTTCACACTTATTAGGTTCACAAACAATCCATGTAAAAACCAATCACATTTTCAGATAGCTCTCGTATACAGTAAGTAAGAGACTAACATTTATGACCATGTCCGAGCTTCAATCACTGCAAACTCTCTCTTCAATTACAGGTGAGCAACTGATTTTCACTCATCCCAAAGAACTAAAGCTTGGTAGCATTTTTTCAAATTATTTTTTAAAAGGATTACAAAAAATTTTGAAAATAACTTTCATTTGTAGGGGGATATCTATATTGTTTCTGATTTCTGGTTATAATGAACAAGACAGTAATGAAGACAGTTGAGGTAATGTCTGTGTACTAGGATGACTTGTATTTTGGTTATATACCCAAGAGTAGTATAGCTGTATAATGAGGTAAGTTGATTTCCATCTTCCTAAGGAAGCATCAAATTGATTTCCATTGTTACTTTTCAAATTTTTATTCCTACCAGCAATGGATGAGTGTTCCTTTTCACATCCCTCCCAACATGAGCTTTCACTTTTTTTTTAATTAGTCATTCTACTGGGTATAAGATTAAATTGCAAAGCAGTTTTGACTTTCATTTCTCTGATGAGAAAGTATGTTGAACATTTCTTTGTTTCTCAGCTATTTGAATTTCCTCTTTTAAGAATTATCATACCCCATTTTTTAAACAAGATGAAATATTTTTAAATTTAATTGTAAATCTTATTACATACTATAACATGAATGAAAATTGATGATATGTTAAAGAAACCATACACAGAAAGACAAACACAGTATGATTCCATATTTATAGGATATTTAAAATACTTTAATTCAATGGAACAGAAAAGAAAATAGTAACGAAAAGTTGTAAGATTGGAGCAGGTATAAAAGTAATTATTTTTTTTCTTTTATTTATTTATTTGTTTGTTTGTTTGTTTGTTTATTTATTTATTTCTTCAGGTTACATCTCCATCATAGTGTCCTCTTTTCACCCCTCCCAGTCCTGCCCTCCCACCCTTACCCCCTAACCCTTCCATCCCACTCTTCTGGAGTGGAGTTTCCCCACATAACAGTCACCTACCCCAGTTCAGCAGTCATCTGAGGGCCAAGAGCCTCCTCATACATTGGGGGCCCACAAGGCAACACCACTAGGGAAAAGTGTCTCATTGACAGGAAAAAAAAGTTTATGTCCATGTTCTCTTTGGTGTGTTGGTTATAGTATAGTTATCCTCTATTATATGGCTAAAATCTGACTGTAAGTGAATAGATGACATGTGCATCCTTCTGGGTCTGGGTTAGCTCACTCAGGATGAGCTTCTCTAGTTCCATCCATTTGGTTGCAAATTGCATGATTTCATTTTTTTCTGATAGCTGAGTAGAATTCCATTGTGTAGATGTATCACAGTTTTTTAATCCATTCTTCGGTTGAGGGACATCTGGTTGTTTCCAGTTTCTAGCTATTATAAATAGGCTGCTATGAACATAGATGAGTAAACTCCTTGAGATTCGGTGAGGAGTCTTCGTATGTATACCCAGAAGTGATATGGCTGGGTCCCAAGGCAGAGTACCTGTTCTCTTCCCTTGATTCTCCACTTCCACTCTTATCTCTGAATGTGTTTTCTTTATTGCTTCCATTTCCAGTTTCATGACTTGAAAGATTGTATTCGTTTTATACGTTTCCTGCTCCAATTTGCTTGTCTTTGTCTGGATATCTTTAATAACTTTTAAATCTTACATTGCCTTGTCTCTTTCCTGTTCAAGTTGACCCACTTTGGCTTGGAGCTCTCTAATGGTATTCTCCATTGATTTAGCTTGTAAAATTGTTGACTCTTTGAATTGCTTCATAGATTTAAATTCTTCTTGAAAGGACTCTATCACTTTCCAGAATAAAGAATTGTCATCGTTTTCATGTGTTTCAGCTGTGGTGAAGTGGTCAGAGCTTGCTGTACTAGCATAGTTGCATTTTGTAGGAGTCATATTTCCCTGACTTTTGTTGGTGCTGTTTTTTTCACTGACCTTTATCCAATTGGCTGTTCTTAGCTGTTTGTTCCTAGTGCTTTCTGGGCTTGGTGCCAAGGGAGGCACTTTGGTGTAGCAGTCTTATCACTTGGTGATCTGTAGCTTTCCACAGGCTGGATGGAGCCTTGGTGGAGGTTCTCAGTGTGTCTCCCAGAGCTCAGTGCTCCAGGGGTGGAACTATATATGCTGAAGATCTGGTTTCCCACTGGAAGGGCCAGCACTAGCAAAAGAGTCTGATATCAACCCCACAATCTGTCCAGGGGTTGCTTGGACCCTGTGGAGAACAAATCTGCCTTCCAAACCCAGTCATCCACCTTTCTGCTGCTCTCACCACTCCACCTATGTCTGTATGGAGCTGACTTTAGATACTGGCAATTGGGGCCACTGTCTTCCAAGTTCTGGTACACTGCCAGTGGGCTGGTGGAACTGTATCCTGCTGTTCTTTCCAGTTGCAGTGTTCTTCCCAGTGTCTGCAAATCCAATAGAGGGGTCTGTATGTATCTCCAACACCCCTCTGGGTAAGCCCAAATATGCTTTCCCTTTCCAAAATGCTGCAGTGGACCCAGTGCTGTGCCACCACCCCACCACTCAGATTGTGCTGTGGTTCTGCTCAGAGTTCATCCCACTCCAATGGCTCTGCCAACCCTTCGCTAAATAGCTGGAATGCCTTGCGTGGAATCTGGGAGCCCAGGAGGCTAGTGAGTAACTCTGTCTGGGGTTTGGAGCTGCAGGCTGGGTATTTGAGTGGCTCTTACCCTGTCCCTCTCCTGGTGAAATTTTCCAATATCCAGATTCAGTGGCTTCTGTGGTTCCTGCTGGTCTGTTTTTCCTGAGTGTCTTGGAGAGGGGAGGAGAGTACTGCCCAGGGACCTTTAATGGTCCCTGGGTCACTGGGTGAAAGCCAGACAGTTCACACCACTCAGATTGTTGCTCAGTGTCTTATAACTCTGTGGTGTTACAGTTGTTTTTCCCGCGTTGAAAATGTGTCCATGTGGGCCGCTGCCATCTTGGATCCCCTCTACCCCATTTTTAATTGAGTTGTTTCCTTGATACCTAATTTTGTTTGCTTATCTTTTTTATTTTTTGCTATTGTTCTTTATATATTTTTAGATATTGCCCCAAACAGAATGTGTATTTGATAAAAATATTTCCTATTCTTTAGTTTATTGTGATGTCCTTTCCCATACAGATATGTTTCAGTATAATGTGGTCACATTTACTAATTATTTTTCTTAGTGCCTTGCTAATGATGTTTTGTTCAGAAAGTATTTTCCTGTGCTAATGAGTTCAAGGCTCTTCTCTATATTATCTTATAGAAGTATTAGTATATCTGCTAATATGGTGATGGCTTTGATCAATTTGGAGTTGAGTTTTTCAAGGAAATAAGTGTGAATCTATTTGAATTAGTCTAAATGCATACATTTTGAGCAACACTACTTGTTGTAAATGCTTTTATTCCAGTGGATATTTCTGGCTTCTTTCTCAAAAATCAGGTATCCATCCTTAGATGTGTATGACTATGTCCGGATCTTAAATTTTATTTCATTTATCAACTTGCCCATATTTATGCCAATACCATGCTGTATTTTCTATAGCCCTGAAGTACAACTTGAAATCAGACCTATTGGTGGTACTACCCTCAGTTATTTTATTGTTCAGATTTATTTTAGTTATATTGTTTGTTTGTTTTGTTGTTGGGTTTAGAAGTTTTATTTTATTTCTGTTTTTTTTTATTTGTTTGGTGGTAGTTTGTGTTTGTATCTATGTGTGTGTGTGTGTGTGTGTGTGTGTGTGTTTCCACATGAAGTTGAACACTGTCCTTTCACAATCTTTGAAGAACTGTGTTAGAATTTTTATGGGCATTGCATTGAATCCATAGATTGCTTTTGATTTCATGGCCACTTTTATTATATTAATCCTACTGATACATAATCATTCCTACTGATATATAATCATGTGAGATCTTTCCATCTTTTGATATTTTCCTCAAATTCTTTCTTTAATGCTTTTCACTTGCTTGGTAGGAGTTACCCTGCTATATTTTGTATTTTTGAGATTATTGTAGATGATATTGTTTCCATGATTTTTTTAATTTTACAGTTTGTTATTTGTAATAAAACAGGGTTGCTAATTTTTGTGATTTAATTTTGTGTCCACCTACTTTAATGAGAGTGTTTTTCAGTTGTAGGCACAGAGTTATGGGGTCTCTTATGTATATTGTTATGGAATCTGCAAACAAAAAACAAACAAACAAAAAAATAGTTTGGCTTCTTCCTTTCCAATTTGTATGACCTTTATTTATCTTATATGTCTAGCTAAAACTGCAAGTACTATTTCAATTATGTATGGAGAAAGCAGAAAGTCTTGTCTTGTTCCTGATTTTATTAGAATTGGTTTATGTTTCTCTCCCTCTAAGGTGATGTTGACTCTTGCCTTTCTGTAAACTGCTGTGTGTGTGTGTGAGTGTGTGTGTGTGTGTGCGTGTGTGTGTGTCCCTTGTATACCTAATCTCCCCTGGACTTGTAGCATGAAGAGGTATTGGATTGTAACAAAAGCCTTTTCTGTATCTAATGAGATAAACATGTGTATTTTTAAAAATTTTTTCTTTATTTTTTATTTCTTCTAGTTACATCTCAGTGGCAATCCCCTCCCTACTCCCCCCTCCAGTCCCATCCTCCCACCCTCAACCTCCCATCCTCTTCTCTTTTTTTTAAGTTTAAGGTATATTTTATTTCCCCCAACAGCTCCCCCTTTCAGTCCAACAAATGGCTCTTTCTCTTATAATAATAGATACAATACACAACAACAGAGGTAATTAGGCCACAGTTATGAGGGTTATATGGCTTAGCATACATTCTCAATGTCCAGTCCATATGTATTTGACACCTGACTTTAACTTTCTACTATCTAACCATCTCCATGAGTTTAAAGTTCTATATCTAACTCAACATTCATACTAACTTGCAACACAATTTAAAAAGCATCTTCCTAGATTTATAACACTCTCTTGACTCCTGAACAACTCAAAATTTATTTATGAGACTCTAGCTATTTATTCTTCAACCACCTCAGAGACCTGAGAGGGATAAATATATCTGATTTTATACGAAGTACAGGGCCTGCAGCTTCCAAAACTAAGAAATGACATACCAGTGGCTGCCTGGACAGTTCCCATTTTCTCTCCATACATTACAGCATCGATCTTCAATCATTTGGCCCCGTTTTCTGACAGACATTGATTGTAGAGCAGGGGTTATGAAAGACTTGCCTACCCTGTCTTGGCAGAGCTAGGCTATCGACTTACCTGCTTCCAAGTTTTGTCCTTTTTGGACAGCATTCTGTCTACAGTTGGAGCAAGGGGCTTTTCCTACCAAGAGATAGGCTTGCGACTAATTCAATCATCTCCCACTGGAGATTCTTCGATGCTCATCTTCTACTTGGAGTAGAATAGGGGGTGCTGTCAGGAGTTGATATGTCTCTATATAAAAAAAAATCTAACGTTACGAAAACATCTTTGAATGCCATATTCTGCAGATCTCTTGGGGTTTTTGAAGAGGCCCTATCTATCTCTTATATTAGGATAAGCAGATGTTGCTTGTCTCTTAGCAGCTTTATTTCTGATTAGTTTAGAAAATAACTATAATAGACTGTCATAGTACCTAACACAATGACCGGCTTGCATGACAATTAGTTTGCATTTCTTTATTATCCTAAGCAGTTTATGACAATTAGTAGCAAAAGGCCGAAGCTTCACATTTCATTTTTTTTTTTTTACCCCCTAACCATTCCATCCCATTTCTCTGGGGTGGGGTGTCCCTATATAACAGTCCCTCATCTCTGATAGCTATGGTTTATAACATTAGTTAGCTTCAGTGCTTATACAATGGAATAATTTTTTTGCCATTAAAATTGAAATTTGTAGGTAAATGGATGAAACTAGAAATAATATTTATCCTGAGTGTTGTAATGAAGACCCAGAGACAAAAAATATGGCATGTATTAGCTGTTAAGTTAACGAAAAGAAAGCTGCAATCTATAGAGTCACAGAAGTTAAGTATAGAGGAAGGGACTAGGTAACACAGATATATCTCTTATAGAAAGGGAAACAGAATAAATAGTTAAAGATAGATGGGTGTGGAGGATGGAACGAGAGGAAATAAAGATACAGACAGATTAAAATAAGAGCCCTTTGAGGCGTAATATGGACATCTAATACAGTAAAATATTCCAAAACTATATGGATACATGAAGATATTCTATTTAGGCATCACCAAATAATGGGTACACAGAATTCTAGCCAGACATCTCTTGGGCCAAACAAAGCTTCCAACACCTGGGTTGAGTTATATCTAACAGATGTTGCTGGCCAAATGGTTCCATGAATGTTGCAAGATCTATATGTCTCTCTCTACAACTGACAGCAAAGTATTTTTGCTAAAGGTAACAACTACATAACTCATTGATGATGGAGCCTTCACCCCCACATGTTAGTGTCCTTTCTAAGGTGCTCTACAAGTTACCAAATGATAGATGTACATGTCAACGCAGATACAAACTTTTTGATCTACAATGGTGTCCTGCCTCCAAAATATACTAGTGTAGTGGTGGCAGAAAGGTGTGGAAGTATCAAGCAATACCTGATTTGACTTAAAGCTCACTCCATCAGATGGAACTCATACTCATACCTGACATTGTTTGGGTGGCAAAAACCCTGATACTAGATAGTCCTGGGACCAAGGATAAAAGCAAGTACTACTGTTCCCAATAACATAAAATTCTGCTATGCTCATAGATCAGTCATCATCAAAGAAGCTTTCTCCTGTACACAATTGGAAGAAATACTGAGAAGTATAGCCAAATACAATGCTGAGACTGTGAGAAGACTATGCCCTCAAAGGAATACCTGTACACAGTCTATCCCCTGGAGCCTGCAGAAGAAGAGAGAGAAAGAATGCAAAAGCCACAGGGGTAAAGTATATCAAGGAAAAAGGCGCTCTAAATTAACAGGATTGATGAATATATGAATTCACAGAGACTAAGGTGGCATGCCCATGGCTTGCATGAGTCTGCACCAGATTAGATACTTTAACTGACACATGCTCGGTCCCCTAACTCATAAATGATCTCCAGTCGAGACCCACTTGGAAATCAAAATGTAGTTACCTCCAAATGAGTCTTACTAGAGAAACAAGCTACTCTTAAGGATAATCTGCATGCCCAGCAGTAGATGGCCAACAGAAAATAAACTCAAGGGTATTTTTGGAGGTTCCTTGTCTCATAAAGTCTTGTCAGGTTTATTTTTTAATTGTTTTATCCTTTCAATTTTAATTATTATTTATTGATTTTTCTCTCTGTTTAACCCTACAGAGCCTGTGATTTTATACTACGACTTACAGTTTTCATGGGATTCCTGCATGTGTGAACAATTTGATCTCCTCATCTATATCAATTTCTCATACATTTTCTTGGGCTCTTTTACTTCTGTTTGTTTTGTCCTATTCTAGTTTCTTAATTTTTCATAATATGGTATGGTGTAGTATGGTATGGTGTAGTCTAGTGTAGATTACTGTAAAATTTATATTGTATTTGTAAAATTTATATTATATTTATATTATAAAATTATGTAAAAATTTATCCCTAAGAAACCTTTTTGTGTTCTAATGAGAGACTGAAAGGGGTGGATCTGGATAGGAAGAGTGGGAAAGAGAAATTGGAAGGAATACAGGGAAAGGCAACACTATCTGGATATAAAAAAAAATCTATCTTCCATAAAAGGAAAAATTAAATAAATTTAATGCAAGAACGCAAAATAACTGTATATTGGGATGAGGAAACAGTATCAGTCTAGTATGTCAATAAGATTTTCATATTGAGAGTCTAATATCCTCAGCTATACATGAATTCTTAATTGTGCCTGATTTTCAGGTTCATCATAGCACAAACACCCCACACTCTAGCAAAAATGTACTCAAAGTGAATGACCTGGCTTCTGGGAGTTAGACTAGCAGGTAAAGCAAATATGGGGAGTTGTTCAACTGTTTTTATTCTACTATGTTGATTAAAATGCAAATTTTTCTTTTAGGTGAATACACTCCCACATTTTACACCTGTGAAAGTTCCAGATCTTTTCTAAATTAAGATGCCTTATTCTAGGTGTCCTAAAAAATAATATTGCAGTTAGTTGTTCTTACAAGGTAGTATTTTTTGATTTAAACGTTGTGTCTTCAACATATTTCAGTTGAATTATTTCACTTCTCCTGTCAAATTAGCCTTTTAGCAAATATGGCATTAGAAAATATATCACCATATACAGTATATGAAATGAGGGGTATCAGTGAGTAAATTAAAAATGTCATAAAATAGGATTTTTTATGAAATCTTAAAGCCATTCATTGTTAAATAGTACAACGGTCATGAAATTATTAATTTTATTTGTCCTCTATATTCAACCATAAGTTCTTTTTTTTTTTAAATAGAAGCCTCAATTGTGTGTAGTCCTTGAATTTAATGCAGTGTATGGCACAATTAAGGGATTCAAGTATGGTTGAAAAGCATATAACCAATACAATAATTTTTTAGGTTGGTAGGTTTAAAAGTATTTATTTTCTTTTATATAACTTTGTATGTTTGCATTACATATATATGTACACTCTACTGCAGGATATGGTCTAAAATGGACAGAGAGTAAGGAAGGAAAATGAGTGTGTAAGTCCATGATAAGTGACTGGAAAACCCTGTATGTAACCCAGGAATATTGATCAATAGAAGAATGTGCAGAGGAAGGAAAGGAAACCCTTTATTAAAAATTCAAATAGGTGTGCTTATTTAAAATTTGTTTCTGCTATAAATAAAGCCATTATTTTTAAAATCTTAGAAAGACATAACAATAATTAAATTACATATAGTGGTGGAGGGAGGGAGAAATCCTCATCTATCAACAAAAACAGTGGGAAAAATTAACTCACATACTAATAATATTGTTAGAATATTAAGACAAAAATCCTATGTAGTCTTTCATTTGTTTATAATGAAAATAGAAAATAAGAACGGAATATAATTCATTTTCTCACAGTTTAGAATTAAATGTTTCTTCTTTTCCTCTTTGTCTTTCCCCTAACCATAACCCTAACCCTAACCATTCTCTTTTCATACAGTCCTCTACCTACTTTCATAACATTTTCTAAAGGTTCAATGGATGCCATTAGGATGATCATATATCTCATTCTTCAGACATCCTTAATCATCAAAGAAATGCAAACAATGTAGAGCAAAGGCAGAATGAGTGCAACAAACATAGAAATATGAGTATTTTGAAATCATGAAATTGTATATAACAATGTTGTTGCACTTCCGAACTAACAGACAACTGTAGTTATTGGAAAAGACATGCACAAGAGTTATACAAGGTTGGAACAATGACATACTCTCATGGAGGAGACATGCTATTCAGAGGCTCTATCCCTCTGAAAATGTATGTCCAGTTAATGATGGTTGACAAGGAATAGACATTTTCTTCAGTGTTGTGCCTACTGATAAGTTGTCAGTGCTCTTGTGATAATCTTTGCTTTTTGATCTTCACTGGAATCACATGAAGATTCTGGATGCAGAACTGTATTTACAGTATTTTACCCTCCCTCTATTCTTTACCATCTTCCACAAATACTTTCTCTCAAATTCAAGATCTCTTATTATTATTATTGCATATATATATACATATAAATACAACCTTCAGTGATTTTTACTGTTGCGTGTGTGAATGTGAGTTTTATATGTATGTGCATATGTGTATGCATGTATGTGTATGTGTTTACATCTTTGAATGCGTCTGTGCATGCATGTTCATGCATACATGTGTGTGTATCTGTGCATGTGTGTATGTACTATGTGGATTCATGTGTGTGTGTTTGTATATGGTGTACTTAAGGCTGATTGCTTAAGAATGGATAGCCTATGAGAGAGTTCATACCTACAGAAGACAGATTTTCTCTTTCAGTGGCCATTACTTTGAAGAATATCTTTCTAAAATGAGTTATAGTTAATTATTTTTTAAGTAGAGCAAATACTTTCATCTTGTGTGTGTGTGTATACACACACACACACACACACACATATATATATATACAAATATATATATATGTTCTTTCATCATGTTTTTCTATTGTTCTTACTGCTGATTTTATGTTTCTGTTAAACATTCCCTTCATGCAACTTTGTGTACATGGTTTTCCTTTTATATTGGATGCCATTCTATTATGGCTTCAAAGGTTCATCTTGTACATTTCATCCATACCTCTCTCTCATAGTGTATTTCATAAGCATTTGTTATTTTCTGTAATTATGGAAATACCTTGGATAAACATTCATCACAAATTTTCTAAAACTTCCATTAATATTTAAGATATTTTGATAACAGTTACTTCAGCTTATTCAAGAAAACTCTCTTTAATTTTGAAGAAAAAAGTCATTATATAAAGCAAAATACATAGCACAATATATAATATTACATTGAAAATTTAACTCTTCATAGTAGTTCTTATTAAAATTTTCTGATGTAAAAACTAGTTTAAATATAATTTTGTGTTTTCTTTTTTTAATTAAAAAAGAAACCATTTAATTGAAGCTCTATTACAGTTTAAATTCAGAAGTTTAATTTATTATGATCATGATGAAGGACAGGGAAGCATGTTTGGCAAGTATGGTACTAGAAAATCAGGTGAGAACTATGTTCTGATCTGCAGGATGAGAAAGTCATGGGCCTTGCAAGGACTTTTAAAATACCTGAGCCTACTCTCAGTGGTGGACATCCTCCAACAAGACCACATCCACTCCAAGAAAGCTATATCTCCTAAGCCTTAGAAATAGCTCTTCAACTGGGGGACAAACAGTCAAATATATGAGCATATGGAGCTTTTCTTATTTAAAAAACTACAAACCTGAGAAGTGTATGGTGATTTTCAGTCTATATCATCCTATTACTTGCCTCATATTTCCTTGTTAAGTCAAAAACTTGTAAAAGTAAAGTTTATTTATGCCTATCCCAGATACCAAATAATGACATGGAGACTTATTATATTTATTATTAGCTTATGGCAGTAAGCTGGGCAGATTCAGAATGATTCTAACCTGGCAATACTGGCCTGACCTACTTCCCAGATACTTGGTCCATTACCAAACACCTTTTTTTAAATTAACTTTTTATTTCTTCAAGTTACATCACAATCTCCTCTCTACTCCCCCCTCCAATCCCACCCTCCCACCCTTTTCCCCCTTAACCACCCCATCACCTTCCTTTTTTTTTAAGTTTAAAGTATATCTTTTTCTTCCCTACAGCTCCCCCTTTCAGTCCAACAAATGGCTCTTTCTCTTATAACAATAAATGCAATACATAACAACAGAAATAATTAGGCCACAATTATGAGAGTTATAGGACTTAGCATACATTCCCAATGTCCAGTCCATATGTATTTGGCACCTGACTTTAACATTCTACTATCTAACCATCTCCATGTGCTTAAAGTTCTATATCCAACTAATCTTTCATACTTGCATTAAAATATTAAAAATATTTTCTTATATCCAGAACACCCTCTTAATTCCTAAATAATTCAAAATTTAACTATGAGACTCTAGCTATCTACTTCTTGAACCATGTCAGAGACCTCAGAGGGATAAATATATATGATTATACAGGAAGTACAAGGCCAGCAGCTTACAAAACTAAGAAATGACATACCAGTGGCTTCCTGGACAGTTCCCAATTTATCTCTGTACATTACAGCATCAATCTTCAGCTGTTTGGCCATGTTTTTCTGACAAACATTGATTGTAAAACAGGAATTATGAAGACCTGCCTACCCTGTCTTGGCAGAGCTAGACAGTGGACTTAACTGCTTCCAAGTTTTGTCCTATTTGGACAGCTT
The DNA here is from genome assembly GCA_907164525.1 of Lophiomys imhausi. Taxonomy (NCBI): domain Eukaryota; kingdom Metazoa; phylum Chordata; class Mammalia; order Rodentia; family Muridae; genus Lophiomys; species Lophiomys imhausi. The sequence goes on along the minus strand of CAJQZJ010032593.1, from coordinate 2,918,709 downwards.
TCTGTCTACAATTGAAGCAAGAGATTTTTCTTGCCAAGAGATAGGCTTGCCACTAACTCAACCATTTCCAATTGGAGATTCTTCAATGCTCTTCTTCTACTTGAAGTGGAATAGGGGGTACCGTCAGGACCGGACATGTCTTGATATCAAACATATCTTAAGAAAACATCTTTGAATGCCATATTCTGCAGATCAACTGAGGTTTTTGAAGACCACCTATCTATAACTTATACTTGGATAAGCAAATGTTGCTTGTCTCTTAGCAACTTGATTTCTGATTAGCTAAGAAAGTAACTGTGATAGACTGTCATAGTACCTAACAAAATGACATGCTTGAATGACTATTAGTTTGCATTTCTTAATTATCCTAAACAGTTTATGACAGTTGGTAGCAAAAGTCCAAATCTTCTCATTTAATTTTTAAGCATTACCTAGGTACAATACCTTAAAAAGAGTTAACCTTTATTTTGTATCAATATACAAAGATAAATACCAATGTGGCCAAATATAATCTTAATTTTGCATCAATATACAAAGATCAATACCAATTTAGCCAAATATAATCTTAATTTTGCATCAATATACAAAGGCATAAGGTCATTCAATAATCTATCCTTTTTCTGTATCATTTGTGTATTATGTCTACATCCCATTTTTTCTCAAGTCTGTTCACTCCTATATAGGAGAGAAAGAAGGATACAGAAAAGAAAAAGAGAGAATTCCCTGGGTCTAACCTCCAAAACCTATTTAACAAGACCATTTAAAAGCTAATAATCCCTCCTCCTAAATAACAAGATTATCTATAACCCACCAAAAGACCAAAGTGGGGAAAAATCTCCCACCCCACTTCCTGGAGATGGGATGTCATGCTCTTAAATGACTTCATGCTGATTTGGGATGTAGTTAACCTGTTTGGGGTCCAAATAAGAATGGAAAAATGGTTTAAAATGTTAATAGAATAATTTGATATTCAATCATTTTGTGCTCAGCTATTTAAATGTCCTAAGAAGTTTGTAAACCGAAGCTGAACTTCAGGGCTTTACTGATGTTCTGGCTGGAACAGTCTGTGGAGCTGAACAATCAGTGATTTTGAGTTGTTGTGGTTGTAAACTTTTGAGGAAACAGCTATTGAGGAAGTCTGCAAGGCTGGATCGTTTGGGCTACTTATCTTCTTTGGTGTCTGATCTGTTTTCTTCTGAGGTTTCAGTTGTCCAGTTGTCCCTGGATTCCTTAGATGAATGCTTTAAATCTCCTGGAAAAATAAGAACAAAGTGCTGCCCTAATCCTAACTCTGGCTCACTACATTTTTTGGGGGGGAGGGGGGCCAGTTTAAATTTTCCTGGAGCAAATTTGTTTTTTTCGACAATATAAAAAGTATTATCTTTCAATTGAGAGTAAAAAGGAAATTATTTTGATATTTTGGAACTCATAAAATCTTTAAGTGTATATATTTTGAGATCTCAAAGGACAATTTGTTTTGAATTTTAGCATGCCTTTTGTGAGTAGCTTTTAAACTTAAATCCTTCCAAATAGTATGTGCCTGTCTCTGCATTCTAAGTATTGGGATCAAAGGCATGTGGTTCCCAACTGATGGGAGTAAAGATATACACCACCACCACTGGACTGAAGTTTTTCTCTATTTAGAGCTTGCTTTGTGTCAGGCTAACCTTGAACTCTGAGATCTGCAGGTTTCTGTCTCTAGTGTGTTGGGATTAAGGGTGTATCTTTCTCAAATGATGGGATTAAGGGTGTCCTCTATCACCACCCTGTTCCTTGTAATTCTAGAATTTATAAGACAACTAATTCTATAGTGATCCTCCTGTCTCTGCTGGTATTAATAGCATGGGCTAACACCTCACGTTTCATATATTTTACCTTAGCTCCAAATTTTTTCAACTCTTGGAGGTTTTGAAAACCAGGTTGAACTGCACTAACCTTTAATTTATTTACAGGATTTTGAACCTCTTACCTGCTTTTTATAGCCAAACCATGAAAATATCCTTTATATCTACAAAAACAAAAAAAACAAAACAAAAACTTTTAAGCTGATATTGAAAGGAATGGAAATTTTTAAAGACCCCCCCTGGCAGACAGAGTAGAGCCAGGCCAGCTATGCTCCAGGAATTTAGCTTACCATAAAAAGGCAGAACCAAGAATGAAGGTCAGTCATGTCGTGAGCCCCAGGCTCCATGAACTAGCTAACCACAAAGCAGATGGTGAAGTAAGATTAAATTCATTCCTGAAAAAACAAGTATAGGGTGTTTCCCGCATGACTAACTAAATAATGGGCTGGTACTTTCCACTTGTATTTCTCCTCACTCCCTTGGTTTGTGGTTTTTTTTTTTTTTTTCCTTTAAATCCTTCATTTTACCCCAGCTTGAGGTTGGACTTCTCTACCCCTGTGTGGGATACAAGTTTCGAGCTCAGCGCGCTGATCCCGAAATAAACCTCTTGCGGATTGCATCAAGATCGGTCTCTTGCGAGTTATTGGGTGGCCCTGTTATCCTGAATCTCCAATGAGGGACTCCCCTCTTGGGGGTCTTTCAATATCAAGTTTGTGTAAATTATGTGGTCACCTGCAGTCTAACATTCTAATCTGAAATTAAGGCCACTTTTCCTTTCATGCCAGTATGGCAAATATACCTTTGGTAAATTATAGTTTGAAATTTTTATATTGTATTTTTATTATATTTTTTAAGCTTCTTAACTCTTTTCTTAAAAAAGTATTATTTTGTTTTCTCAAGTTACTTCTAGAACATAGTTTCCTCTCTCCTCCCCTTCTAACCCCTCCTTCCCTCCCTCCCTCCCTCATTGTTCCTCTACTTGGTAGTCTCCTTCTCAGATGAGGTGGGCCCTCACATATCGAACTCCCATGTGAGGGTCAAGAGCTTCCACTTGTTCTAATTACCTAGCATCTTACTCTCAACCTGGGTGCTCCTTCTTCATCCATGTTCCAATGGAGACACTCTGTGGTCCCCATCTGAGAACCTCTCTCTCTCTCTCTCTCTCTCTCTCTCTCTCTCTCTCTCTCTCTCAGCTTCAGAATTCCCTCATTAACTCTCTAGCCCAGCTATTTGCAGTTAAGATCTTTCTTTAACCAATCAGATGTCTATGAAGAATAATGTTTTTCAAAATACTGAGTCATAATAATGACAATAACAAAGTACCGATTCCTTCCAGGTCTCTGGGTACAGAAATCAGCATTTGAATACACAGTGCACAAAAACATCCTCCAATAAAAAGTCATTGGAAAGCTTAAGTTACAGCCAGAAATTCTGTCAGGTCAAAATTATGATACACTGTGTCCAATATGAACCAGGCACAAGAATAGAATAAAAATATCTATGAAGTATAGCAGATGCTGCATATCCTTGAAATATTCATCTAAGGGGTAGGGTATTTCTGTGAAGCATGATCCAATGGACTGATTTGCCCTTAATAAAAGTAAAGACTGAGTCTAAAGACACATTGCCTGTGGGTACAGTTATGACCAGTTTTGCAAACATGAAGAAAATGAATTTTACTTACAACTGGACTTACAACCAGCCAGACTGCAAGGAGAAGTTGAAGATTAGAGAATGAATGGACAGAGAGTTCATAGGCCCATAATAACCTTAACAGATTACAGAATGAGCATATTGATACACAGGAAGAGGTCTTAAGTTCAGGAAAAGAAAAACAGGGAGAAACCTAAGACCAGAAGGTGATAATCATTTGTCCGATAGACTGACTGAAATATTCATACAGGGACTGCAGGATACCCAAAGATGACCTTCTCAGAGAGAAAAAGAGTTTTTTAAATGAACTTAAGGGATTGTTTATATATCTTAGCTACAGACCTTTACCTGCCAGTCCATCAATGTGTTTACTATTTCAATAATCTTCTGAGACTGTCCATTAGTGTACCACTTTCCACATTAAGCAGGGGGAAAAGGACAAAACAATGTACTTCTAGCATCAAGTTATATGGAAAATGTTAGCATTGTTCTTACATTAATCATTGCTTACATGCATGGTAAGATTAGAATAAATAATCAAGTAGAATTATTTTTAATTTTATCAATTTTGTTATAAACACTTGCAAATAAATAAAAACATCTCACACAAAAATTAACCAGACCCAAATTACTAATAAAGAAAAATTTTATAGCAGAAGAAATGGAGGCATGTAAATATTAATAAAATTATTACAATAAATATTTGTGATATGGGATATAGCACAATTCTACATTTAGAGACACATTTTAATATTAATGTTTTGTGATTTTATTTTTATTTATTTAGTCACTTTTAAACTCTAGTATTATCTAGTGCATCCAGGAGGCATTTCAATTTATTAACAAAATAAAATATAATAAGATAAAACAAAATCCACCATATAAAATTTGGGCAAGACAAACCAACAGGAGATAGAAAGCACCACAAAAAGGCACAAGAGTCAGAGACTCACTTGTTCACACACTCTCCAGTCCCATAAATCATATCATTGTTATTTCAAATCCCATATATCTTTCATTAAACTGAAAGATATAATAAATAAGCACAGTGTCTGGTGCAACCCATATTGTCCCTGTGCTTGATGCTTCAGTCTCTGAGAATTCTTATGAACTTTGCTCAGTTTATTTAGAGGGCGTTGTTCTCCTGGTGTACTCAATCACCTATGATTTATAAACTCTTTCTGTCTCCTCTTCTTTGGAATTCCCTGAGCTCTAAGGGAAATGATTTGATAGAGACATCTCATTTAGTGCTCTGTGTTCCAGGATCTCTCTCTCTCTCTCTCTCTCTCTCTCTCTCTCTCTCTCTCTCTCCTTGTGAGACTGCCTCTGGGTCTCTATATTTGGTCCTATCTGCTGCAGAAAGAAGTCTCTTTGATGATGGTTGAATAACGCACTGATCTATAAGTATAGCAGAATATCATGAGGTGTGACTTCAATGTTATTTCTTAATTTTTTGACAAGGAATATTTGTTTTTACACCAAGTCTGTGGGCTATCTGGTCTCTGGTTTTTGGTCACCTAAGTAGTGTCAATTATGGGATCCACCATTGCCCTAGTATATTTGGTATGCAGGACAGATCATAGATCAAAGATTCTGTGGTCTTGTTGGTATTTACATTTATCTTTTGGTAACTTTCAGAACACTTCCCTATACCCAAACCACTAAAACATGGGATTTTTGCTTTATGTAGACCAAAACTGGACTTCCCCATCTTCATTGAACTGTATTGGTGTTTTTTCTTCACCAATGATGCTTTGCTGTTAGTTTAGGAAGAACGACCTATTGTTTTGGCAACAACCTGGATTGTTTGGGGATTTCCATGGTATCCCTTTGGTCAACAACTCAAATGATGTAAACCATTCCCTATGAAGCATTCCTTTGGTGACAAGAGACAGACAGTTTGGGCTCTGTCTCCCTCATTATTTGGAGACTTGGTAAGGATCATCTTCATAAATTCTAGGAAGTTTCAAGTGCACTAGGTTTCTATATTACCCTATAATGCCCCTTAGCTCTAGATGTTTCTCTCCACATTCCCTTGAATTTGTAAATTGAAGATGAAACCTCAGGCATAGTATGCAATCACTATCATTGAGAAACATACCAGCCAAGAAACAGTGTTATTTTAAACAATATGTAGTCAAGTTTTAATCTATGTATGGAGGCAAATGATAATAGGTAACAAAAAATACCTACTGTGAATAATGCATTTTAGTTTTCTTAAAAGATGAAAAAGTATTCAACACTAGAATCTATCATCAAAGTGCTTTATTTTGTTGTTTCCTCCTCACTATAATTATAAGTTATCTCTATTGATAAAATTGCAAAATAAACAAGTGGGTTTTTAAAAGATTTTTATTTTCTTTATTCTTCATTCATATAATAGATCTTGACTTCACCTCTCTGTCCCTCCTTCCTCATCAACCCTCTCCCCCATATCCACTACAACTCAATTTTCCACCAGAAAAGATGACAGTGGTTGTCAGAGGTCTTGATTGTACAAAGTTACGAAAAAATGTGGACAGTGTATACTGTGATTATTAATTAGCCTAGTAAGTAGAAATTAGGTACAAAATGTAAAGCAGTAGAAAGGAGAAAGGTGGTAGTGTGTGGAGGATGAGGAGAGGAAGAAGAAGCGGAAACAAAAGGAAAACGTTCCCAAACACTATTTTGATTATCAAAGAAGTTTCTTGTGTTTTGATCTGGCTTTTTTATTTTTACAGACAAGAAAAAGCCTTTGAGAATTCACACCACTTGTGAACATTAGTTTAACAAGAATGTTACACACCATTCAAAAAAATTCTTTAAAATGTATTATAGTGACTAGATAAAAAATTCTTGTTATTCATGTATTTCATAGAATATCTACTGAAAATAAAGCACTAATGATTTTATTTTGATTAATGAAGATAGCATTATAAGATTGAGAGAGAATTTATAGACACTATAGGAATAGTGGGAAAATTCAAACAATTTGGAACCGTTTATTTGGAGAAGACATTAAGACAGCAGAAATTATGAAGACGATACAGCTCTTCCACATCAGTCTTTTAGAGAAATTTTCCAATGCCACAAAGATGCTCAAAAACCACAAGAAAGAATTATATGACCAAAAGTTTCTATGTAGGAAATATAAACTTCTAGAGAAAAATTCCAGAAGATAGTAGTAATTAAAGTGGCAACTCACTTGATTATGGCATTACCAATTGAAAATATACAGGGATTTAAAGAAATTACCTCCTTTTCTCACTAGAACTGTAAATAACAATGTTAATCAGGCTATTATAATTTTAGTACACAAACAATGTATGCTTTCCCATTGTCCTAGTTATATGCGATCTAATAGATTTTCGTGATCGTTTATCATTTCATATATTCTCCCATGAGGGGGATAATCACAATCAGTTTCAGCTACATTTCAATTGCTCAAGCATCTTTAATTATCTAAAGAAAGGAAGGAATTAATCTCATTTTTGTTTGTTAGGTGAACAAAATATTGCTTGTCTACTGAGAAGAAAATAATCCTTATTATAAAAAATGAAGAATAGGTTAACAAGTTAAATAGTCCTATAACTCTTAAGGAAATAGAAGGAGTCACTAAAAGCCTCCCAACTAAAAAAAGCCCAAGGCCAGGTGGATTCAACATAGAATCCTACCAGACCTTCAAAGAAGAGCTAATAACACTACTGTTCAAACTCTCCCACAAATTAAAAACAGAATGAACACGGCCAAACTCATTCTATAAAGTCACGTTCAACCTGATACCTAAACCACACAGAGACCCAACAATGAAAGAATTTCAGACCAAATTCCCTTATGAACATAGGCAGAAAAACACTTATAAAACACTTGCAAACTGAATCCAAGAACACATCAAAACTATCATACATCATTATATATAGTAGGCTTCATCCCAGGAATGCAAGGGTGGTTCAACATATGAAAATCCATTAACATAATCCACCATATAAATTACCTGATAGGAAAAAAACCACATGACCATTTCACTAGATGCTGAAAAAGCATTTGACACAATTCAACATCCCTTCATGCTAAAAGTCTTGGAGAGACCTGGCATACAAGGATCATACATACAGAGAACAAAGGCAAGTCAGTAGCCAACAACAAGTTAAATGAAGTGAAACCTAAAGCATTTCCCCTAAAAATCAGGGACAAGACAAGGATGTCCACTCTCCACATATCTCTTCAACATAGTACTTGAAGTTCTAACTAGAGCAGTAAGACAACTAAAGGAGATCAAGGGGATACAAGATGGAAAGAAAGAAGTCAAAGTATTCTTATTTACAGATCATAAGATAGTATACACCAAAATTCCACCAAAGAACTCCAACACCAGATAAACACTTTCAGCAAAGTGGCTGGATACAAAATCAATTTAAAAAATCAGTAACCCTTCTTTACACAAAAGATAAATGGGCTGAGAAAGAAATCAGTGAAGTAAAACACTTCACAATAGCCACGAGTAATATAAAGTACCTTGGGTAACTCTAATCAAGCACGTGAAAGATTTATACAACAAGAACTTCAAGTCATTGAGAAAAGAAATCGAAGAAGACATCAGAAGATGGAAAGATCTCCCATGCTCATGGATAGGGAGTATCAATGTAATAAAAATGGCCATCCTACCAAAAGCAACATACAGATTCAATGCAATTCCCATTAAAATATGAACACAATTCTTTACAGACCTTGAAAGAACAACTCTCAACTTCATATGGACAAAAAAAAAAAAAACAGAATAACTAAATCAATCTTGTACACTGAAAAAATATGGAGGTATCAACATCCCTGATTTCAAGCTAGACTACACAGCAATAATAATAAAAACAGCATGGTACTGGCATAGAAATAGACCAGTTGATCAATAGAATTGAGGCATAAACCCACACACCTATGGTCACTTAAGTTTTGACAAAGAAACCAAAACTGTACAATGGAAAAAGGAAACTATCTTCAATGGTGCTGTTCTAACTAGATGTAAAGTTGTAGAAAAATGCAAATAGACCCATATTTATCACCTTACACAAAACTTAAGTCCACGTGGATCAAAGACCTTAACATAAAACCAGTCACAGTGAAGTTAATACAAGAGAAAGTGAGTAAAAGTCTTGAATTCACTGGCATAGATGACAACTTCCTAAACAGAACACCAATATCTCAGGCTCTAAGACTCACAATCAATAAATGGGACCTCATGAAACTGAAAAGATTCTGTAAGGCAAAAAGCACTATCAATCGAACAAAACGGCAGCCTACAGACTTGAAAAAGATCTTTACCAACCTCATATCCAACAGAGGGTTAATACCCAAAATATTTTTAAAAATTCAAGAAATTAAACACCAAGAAACCAAATAATCCAATCAAGAAATGGGGGACATATATAAACTAAGAATTCATAAAGAAAAATCTCTAAGGCTGAGAGACACTTGAAGAAATGCTCAACATCCTTAATCATCAGAGAAATGTAACTGAAGACGACTCTGAGATTCCATCTCACTCCTGTCAGAATGCCTAAGAAAAAAATTTCAAAAGACAGCATATGCTGGTAATGTTGTGGAGAAAGGGGAATACTCCCACATTGCTGGTGGAAGTGCAAACTTGGACAACCACTGTGGAAATCAGTCTGGCCATATCTCAGAAAACTTGGAATAGCTCTACCTGAAGACCCAGCCATACCACTCCTGGACATATATCCAAAATATTCCTCACCAATCCATAAGGACATCTCCTCAACTATGTTCACAGCAGCTTTATTTGTAATAGCTAGAAACTGAAATAGAACCAGATGTCCTTCAACTGAAGAATGGATTAAAAAAAAAACTGGTGCATTTACACAATGGAATACTATTCAGCTATCATAAACAAGGAAATCATGCAATTTGTAGCCAAATGAATGGAACTAGAAAATCTCATCATGAGTAAGCTAGCCCAGACACAGAAAGATACACATGGCACACATTCACCTATAACTGGATTTTAGCCATATAGTATAGGATAACCATTCTACAATCAATAGACCAAAAAGAACAGGAACAGGGAGTTGGTAAGCTGTTAGTGGGACACTCTACTCTAGTGGAACTGCCATATATGCCTCTTGTGCAAGAGGAAACTCTTAGACCTCATGTGACTAACAAACTGAGCAGGGCTGATAACAGGAGGCACCCCACACTGAGTGATAGGATGGGTGGGAGAAGGGGTGTGGAGGGTGGGGGTGTCGAGCCGGGAGGGGTGAAAGGAGGGGGCAATAATGGAGACATAAGTTGAAATAATAAATAAATGATAAAAAAATTAAAAAAAAATACTTTACAATATATTTGCTTGATAGCATAACTGCAATTACACAGATAAGCTAAAATTTTAAAATAAATGTAAGCTCAAAAATATTAGCATACTACATGAACAAATTTCAAACAAGTTCAAGAACCAAAACAAAACTAAATTTCTTATAATAACAAAGTCCACATATTTTTATAATTAGACATGATAAAGATTATATCTTTTGAATCCTTTTATATTAATTAAAACAGAAAGTATGTGTGTGTGAGTCAAAGATTTTTTCTTTTTGATCATTTTAACAAGAATTGTATTTTCACAAAAGCAAAAATCATGTCATATTTTCCAAAGAGATCATGAGAACTTAATCCATGCACTCAAAAATTAATATTAATGTATCTCTTCAATTGATCTGCTGTGATATTAGGGAAATAAAATAGTACTAAGTAACATTATTATGCTTAAATATGAACTGAACTTTTTGTTAGGTTGTAATGCCTATTAACTGTTTTTCCTAAATTTTACCTTTACAGACTGCATATAATAGAAATATTAAATATACTTTTCACAGGAAAAAGAAGATGCAGATGGTAATTTACAATGAAAGCCATTTATTATTTTGTGATAATTAAAAGTATGCAGCTTTTTCTCATTAGATTTTTCTTGAAACTTAATTTCTATTGATTTTTGTCTGAGATAATTGAAAAAAATTATCACTAATTTTATATACTTTTGAGCACTGTTCTTAAACCAAAGCTTAATTGCTAATTTTTAACTTCTCTTTTCATCAAATTCACCTGGCTTGCCATTATTTTTCTCTGCTGCAATTAGGCTCTGTCAATTTATTTTTAAGACTTGGGGAATGTTCTCAAGCTAATTTTTCAGTTCACTATCTGATAAATGAAGCTATTTAATTTGAGTGCTATCTTAAGAATTCTGCCATTACATACAACCTCCATGTATCAGCTAGGGTGACCGATGAGTACTATGAAACACTCTCTTCCTGAAAGTGTTCCTTAATGGCAGAGTTTGTACCTAGCTCATCAAAGGTCCTCAGTTTATCCAAACACTCAGAAACTCTAGAGCCTTTCTACTGAAAAAAAGAAATCATATAATTACTGAATGAGGCTTTTCTTCTGCGTTGCTAGTGTTACCTTCCACAACTAGGTGAACATTTACAGTGGTTAGGGAGAAACTGTTCTGAGAAAAGTCAATTGTAACAGTTCATAGCATTCTCTTGTACTGGATTACTCTCCTAATGTTATTTTGACTAGAATTTCTGCATTTTGAGGGTCACTTTCAAATTTATGTGAATTTTTAAAATATATATATACATATATATATATATATTTATCTTGTATAGATCTAGAACTTTGATCTCTTTGGCTAACTTTCATAGTGCTTGAAGTTGCTATGCAAGCTACTGGACAAAGAAAACAATCATCTAATATAACTGAACTATACAAGCTACAAGGATGATTGATCTGGCAAGACATGAAGGGTGGGCCTGGAAAAGTTGGATTGATGTGTCAAAACATCTACAAAACTTGAAACACTCAAAGAATGAACATTTTAAAAATTACAACTGTCACTGTTATATTGATAATGCTAAATTAAATACAAAGTAGTAACTTACTAGCTTCCTAAGAAAGTGATTGCACAGTCTTTTTATCTTTAAATAAATGGATGCATCCAACCTATGTCATGATATTTCCAGAAGGAAAAGAGAATCTTAATCAGCTATATTGTACTTATAGTGTAATGTCAGGAAGATGTTCTAAACAGTCTTCTTTCTTCCATCAATTATAATTACAGGGAGTATTCTCATTTGCCACTATAAAAAACATAGACAAGAAAATTGGTCTGGAAAATTCTGTATAGAAACTGTAGGGATTTTCCTTTTCTCTAATCTGTAATTTTTTGTTTTTATCTATCTATCTATCTATCTATCTATCTATCTATCTATCTATCATCTATTTATCTACCATTTATCTATAATCTATCTATCTATATCTAGCATATATATCCTATATATGGTAATAGATATTATACATGATATATATATGTATATGTATATAATAAGTTACACTTTAGTTGCCCAAGTTGGTCTTAAACCACAAGCTCATATCCATACTAGATGCACTTCATGTATGTACTCCATGACTAGTCTGTCTATTACTTTACTCTTTTTCTCTTTTCTTTATTTTTTTTAGCTCAGCAAGAAGAAAAGTGGATAATATAAAGTATATATTTGGTTATAACATTTACAAAGGAGGTTCCAGTGGGACATAAAGACTTGTTCCAGATTTTAATAATGAAGGGTCTAAACAGCTAAATTTTCATTGTCTCCCTCAGAACTGATTAACTTTATATTAACAAGAAGCATAATTTTTACTTGAAAGATACATGCCCAGGCAATACGTTGCATGTTTAGGGTACTTGTCTAGAAAAGACATGCAAAACCAAAAAGCAAGCAAGCAAACAAACAAACAAAGGATTCTCCTTTTCCCAAAGATATTGGTAACACTTTAGCAGTGAAAGTTAGAAATAACTAAGTCCCAGCTTCACCCTTGCCTGTGTCTTATGCATGCCAACTATATCCTTGGCTATTGTGAATCATAAATGCTATGACTGTGTGTTGCCAAGAATATGACATTTTGTAGTAATTCCTTTAATATTTTGTCTCTTACATTCTTTATGCCTCTTCTTCCACAATTTTCCCCAAGCCTTAAAAGGGACACTATAACTACCTTGCTTAGGACTGAATAATTATTGGTCACTTATCTCCCTTTGATGGGGTAGTGTTAAGCATTCTAAATGTTAAATGGTCCTGTTTGCTGTCTGTTACATTGTCTCTGATTGGTTAAATAAATGCTGAGGCCTGAGATTGGGCAAAGACAGAGAAAGGTGGGACTTCCTGAGATCAGAACAGGAAGCCTGTGCTTTAGACAGAGGATTAATTCATTCTAGCCAGGAGCAGGAAGAAGGAGGACACACACGATGGATTAGAAAAAGAACCTAATTTACATGGCCAGGAACATTGGCATATTGTAGAGAATAGCACTCCAAGGGAATGTATGTATATATGGGTTCCTATTTGGGTAACAGAATTAAGAGCTAGCTTAGATGGGCCAAGATTGCTCAATTCAGGACAAGGCTTGTTAAAATCTTGGGTCTCTGTGTGCTCATTTATAATGGTGAGTTAAGGATTAACAACCGCCAAACCAATTAACTATAAGTACTGTTAAACAATTTAATTAATTATTTCTACAAATGGCATGAATATAATTTAATTAATTTTTTACATCCCTTCAAACACTTTGTAAGTGAATTATATTTTAAAAATCCTTACAAGATAGTAAAGCTCCATACCCCTTTTTCGTAGCTCATTTATTTTAACTCTTTCTCCATGCTGTCTTGTCTCCAATGACTATCTATCTCCTCCCTGCTTAAGCTTTCTATGCCACATATCCTCCTTCCCTGCTCTTATATTAACTAAAGTCTAGTAACCTGTTCCCTTAAAACCCCATCTCCCAATATCCCTCTTTTAGTCTCCTGGCTTCTATAGGAACTCCATGTCAAACATACAAATTCCCAAAGTTGGGATCCATATGTGGTATTTATGTCTCTGTACATGAGTTATGTCACTCAAAATAATTTCCTGTTCTATACATTTACTTACAAATTTCATTTTTTGTTTAGCAGAATAAAATTTCATTGTGTATATGTGTAATATAATCTTTACTAGTTGTCAGTAGATAGTCATAAAGGCTGATTCTATTTCTTAACCACTGGAAATGTAGAAGTGATCCATGTGGTTGAACAATTTTCTATGCAGTATATTCTAGAGTCTCTTGGGTATGTACACAGGAATGGAATAGCTGAGCCATAGAGTAACTCTCGAACTACCATTTTGAGGAAGCTCCACGTTGATTTCTATAGTGACTGCATCAGTGTAGAATCACACTAACAGGACATAAGAACCCCTCCTTTTCTCACATGCTAGCCCACAGTTTTCATTTTTCTTTCTTTGAAATAGTCATTCTGTATGTGGTAAGAAGGAATCTCAAAGTAGTGTTTATTGCTTTTTTTCTTATAGCTAGTAATTTGAACACCTTTTCTATTGTTTATTAATCATTTGTGACTCTTATTTTTAGAATTCTCTTATAATATCTATAGAACATTTTCTGTTTTTTTTTTCAACATTTATTTTATTTTTTTATTCATGTTACATCTAAATCACAGCCAACTCTCTCCTCTCCTCCTGGTCCTACTCCCATACCCTCTTCTCCCTCTTCGTCTTCTCCTCAGATGAAAGGTGCCCCCACATATCAACCCCCTCAGTTAATCAGTTACATGAGGCCTAAGAGTTTCCTCTTGCATTGGGGCCAGACATGGCAACTTCATTTTCTGCTGTCTTGATGGTTCATTTTGTGATGGTTTCTTTTTCTATACCTAAGAAATTATTTGTTTGTTTGATTGATTTTTGTTTTTTGTTTTCAAGAGTGGATTTCTCTGTGTAATCCTGGATGTCATGGGCTTGTTCTGTAGACCAGGCTGGCTTCAAACTCATAGAGGTTCATCTGCCTCTACCTCCTGGGATTAAAGGCATGTGCCACCACACCCAGCAAAGAAATAATTGTCTGTTACTGATTGTATTTCTTGTTCTACCTTAGTCCTATTTAGAAATACCTTAACAAATGTTTGTATGTTGTAGCATACTCCCTACTTTGTATTTTAGCATTTGCAGCATTTCAGGTTTTATTTTGAGGTTTTAATATATTTGGAATTTATGTTTGTGTAGTGTGAGAGATAAAGTTCTAGCTTTCTTCTTCTATGAATAGACATTCAAATTTTTGCAACATAATTTGTTAATAATACTATTAATATTAATAATAACTCCACCATTGTTTTTTTTTCACCTTTGTCAAATACAAGGTGGTTAATGGATGGAGAGATGGTTCAGTGTTAAGAGCATTTTCTGATTTTTCCGAAGACTCAAGTTCAATTCCCAGCACCCATATAGTGTCTAAAACTGCCAGTTACTTCCGTTTCAGGGGATCTAATGTCCTCTTCCTGCCTCTCTTGTCATCAGGCATGAATGTAGGCTACAAACAAAACACCTATGCATGTAAAATAAAATAAAATTTGAAATTTAAAAATCAGGTAGGTATAGATACCTGCATTTATATTGGGGTCTTTATTCAAGCCTATTGATATTTACGTATGATTGATTTTCTTGCCAGATCTATGTTGTTTTAAATACTAGATTTTTGAAGAATAACTTGTGTTTGGCTGCGGGAATATCATCAGCATCATTCATTTCCCTCAGTATGCATCTTCTTTTATTCCTTTCCCCAGAGTTTAAAGATTTCACTGTAAAGATAGTTTACTTCGCCAGGCATGGTGGTGCATGCCTTTAATCCCAGCACTCGGGAGGCAGAGCCAGGGGGATCTCTGTGAGTTCAAGGCCAACCTGGTCTACAAAGTGAGTCCAGGACAGCCAAGGATACCCAGAGAAACCCTGTCTCAAAAAACAAAAAACAAACAAACAAAAAAGATAGTTTACTTCCTTTCTCACTTTACTCCAAAATATTTTGAGGGAATTGTGAATTATATTGGTTTCTCAAGGTCTTCCTTTTTGTGTTAATTGTTGTTCCACAGAAAGGATACTGACTTTTGAAAAATACTTTGTATCTAGCCACCAAAAGTGCTAAGAAGTCTTGGGTGATTTCTGGTAAATTTCTTAAAGTCCTGATGGGTGATGTTATGTATTATAAATGTTAGTTAACCAGCTTCCAGAAGCCTGCTTGCTGTATACCAAGTGAAGCTGTGTTACCTTTCTTGTTAACCATTGCCTCTGATTGGTTAAATAAATGCCAAGTCCTGAGATTGTGCAAAGATAGAGGTAGTCAGGATGAAGGTACTTGGGCTTCTGAAGCAGAGAGATTCATCAGTAGAAGTAGCCTCCAGAGGAACAGAAGAAACCTCCAGAATAAGTAGAGACGAAGCCAGAGTAGGAAGGAGGACATATGTCATGGGTTAGTGATTGGAGAAGATCCTGCCATGTGGCCTGGAACATCGACATAGCATGGAAACTAACAGCCCAAGGGCACATATGTATATGTATATATATGGGGCTTTATTCAGGGATAGAGTTATGAGCTAGCTTAGATGGGCTAAGACTGCACAATCCAGTCCAAGGCTTGTTAAATTCCTTAGGTGTCTCTGTGTGCTCATTTATAATGGTGGGTTAAGGATTAATACCTCCAACCACTTAAAGATAATATTAATACTAAGTAATAATTTAATTATTTCTATGAAGCTTTGTGTATCAAATCATATCACCTATAATCAGAATATATGACTTCTTCTATTCATATTCCCTTTTATTTTCTTCTCTTGTGTTAATCAAAGAATTCAAGTATTGTATTAAATGGAAACAGAATGGAGACAATGGACAGTTCTGTGATATTCCTAACTCAAATGACCTTGCTCAGGTTTCTTTCTTAATTTCAGTTGATAGTAGCAATGGATTTATTATAAATAGTCTTTATTATGTTATTCTTCATGAGCTTGAAGCAAATTTGCTCCAAAATTCTGCTGGCTTTTAAATTTTCCATTGAGAAATTATTACTTATAATATTCTTGCCTCTACATGAGAACAGATCTATCTTTTTTGAAGATTTTAATACTTTTAACTTCTCCTACATATTTAATATTTTCTCTGTAATCTGATACTATAGTTAATTTTCTGGTCCTGTCTTTTTGACACTACATGTGTGTCTTACTTCTACATTGGCCTTTCTGTATGAATACTTAGAAAACATATATGCTTTTTCTGAAGATATGCTCTATGCTTTTGATCAATCTTAATTTTGTGCCTATAATTAACAGATTTTGTATTTTCATCATGTTTCAGAGTATCAGCATATTTTATTAATCTTTTAAATATATCATTTTTGATCAAATAATTCAACTCTTCTGCTTGCCTTCAGCCCTTGATAATAGTGTCTCCTACATGACACATTCTGTTAATGAATCTTTACACTGAAAGGAACTTTTTTTGACTTATTAAATCTTCATTTGGAGCTTCATCTTTGTAAATATTGTCTTCAGTATCTCTGGAACGTTATTTAACTCAATTTTAATATCCTAAATTGGCTTTATTGTTTCACTATAACATTTATCTTTTCCTTTACTGTAAATAAAGCCCCAGTGATAGGACAAACAGTAACATTGAAGCACTTTTGAGTGAGGCCATAAAATCAAATCAAATGGGGGATTAGGGAATTATTAGTCTAGATAAATTATAAATTCAACAAGGTCCTGTGGTTTATAGCTTCTTACTGAAAATATACCATATAATGACAAATGTTTAGTGGCAGTTTAAAAAATTCACTTAATGGCAAATCTTATCATGAAATTGACCTGAAAATATACAAATAACATTATACTGAATGACTTGGTTATTTTTATATATTTATAAATATGTCTATATTAATACACACACATATATCAACAATTAAAGAAAAAGAGGTCATGAATATTTATGATATTAAAGGGTCATACATAGATACATATGGCATGTATTCACTTTTAATAGGATTTTAGCCATATAGTACAGGATAACTGTCCTACAATCAACAGACCCAAAAGAACAGGAACATGGCCTTGGTTAACTGTTAGTGGGATACTTCACCCTAGTGGAACTGCTATGTATGCCGCCTGTGCAAGAGGAAGTTCTTAGACCTCATTTAACTAACAAACTGAGGGTGGATGATACATGGAGGTTCCCCACCCACAGTGGAGGGATAGGATGGGTGGGAGAGGGGGAAGAGGGTAGGAGAGTGGAGCCTTGATGGGGTGGAGGGAGGGGGCCATAATGGAGATGTAACGAAGCAATAAATAAGTGTTAAAAAAAAAACAAGAAAGAGTTGGAAGGAAGAAAGATAAGGGAAAATCTGTAACTGAATTGTACTCTCAAAAACTAATTAAAAAATAATGTACAAATATACATACATATACACATTCAGTTTTGTATGTTAAGTATGATATCTTCCTGTCCTTTGAAAAAGTAACTTTGTGTATCTGTATATATTTTCCATATTTTTCATAACATTTTAAAGGGCTTGCAAAATATTTTTGTGCCCTACCTCAGAGCAATTATAATGTTATGAGGCAAGTATAAGTAATGCCGTTAATATACATGTTTAATCCTTCTGGCTAGAATACAGATACACTTTTAGCACACTGCTATAATCTCAAACAATTATGTCTAATTGAGGAGTAAGCAGACAAAATTATGAATCAGAAAGATTTGACGGAATGAGTCAGAGAGAGGATATGTCCAACTTTCATCAGAACAGACAGGAAAGAGAGGTTACTTAAGAGAAGTGCAGGGAGAGAGAGGTATTGAGTTCAGTGCAGTTGAGTGCCATTGATTTTAGTTGAGTTCCTGCAGTTTTGTTCAGTTCCATTCAGTTCATTCCATCAGTGCAGTTGAGTTCCCAGAGTTGAGAGACAGCTTTTCCAAACGGAGCTATTCACTGAGATGTAGAGAGAAGCCAACTTGAACCAATCAACTTTGAGAGGAGTTTGAGTCCTGTTTGGACTGAGTTGAAATAGTCAGAAATAAAAAAAAAGAACTAGAAAGGATGATTATATTCAACACTAAGTCTCAGAGGATGAAAACATTCTAGCCTAGATTAGAAGATGGAGGCTAGAAGCTGAAACCTTCAAGGTCTGGGCTTACAGTAGATTAGATTGTATGGAAGATAGGAGGCCTATCTTCCTAGGCCTAGGGATAGTTAGAAACATGAGGCTCTTCTCTCATCCCACATTTGAGGAAATAAAAAATTATATTTTTGTAAACTAAAACTTTAAATTCTCTCATGTAATTCAATTGTGGATGATTTTTTTCCTCACTTGACTTAGTTTTTTTTTTTTTTCAAAAATGTCTACTTATTTCAGAATCAGTGAGTTTGCATTGTGTTTTTGTACTCTTACATTTAGCCTGACATATAAGTACTTATTATTTTTCCCAGCATGCCAAGCAGGGTTCTGAATGTTCAGTTATATATAAAGAAGAAAGAGAATATTTTTGATATTATACTCTTGTATATAAAATAAAATAAAATATGAATACTATTTTGAAGATAAAACTTAACCTAAAAACATTCATGTTGGGAGATATATTGAATAAAGAAATGTTATGAGAAAAATATATGCTACTATGATCTTGGAGAACAAATATTTGGGTGATATACTCCCACTGGAATATAGAAATTGATTCATTATTCATTCTTTATAAGCAAAAGGAGTGATTTATAGTATTTCTGAATAACAAAACAACCAATATGTTTGTATGTAGTAAAGTGTGGTTATGGATTAGAGATTCCAGATACAATGAGAAAGTGTATACTGCTAAAGCCTAGTGTGTTGTTTGCACATGTTATAGGTGCTTGTGTTCAATTGTTCTTAAAATGTATGTTGAATGCAAAGAAAAAAAAAATAAGAGACAGAGCCTGGTATCATATTAAATGCCTATATTCAGCCCTTGGTAAGCTTAGGCATAATTGTGAGTTTTTGTAAACCCTTGTGATTACTTACTGATTCAGGGTCTCTTGATATGATCAGTAGGAATGAAAACCAAGGTGGTTGGAGGGGTCTCAGCAAGACTGAGACTGAGATAAGTTTATTTCAAGCAGTCAGACTTTGTATACACTCATCAAAACAGAATACAATAGTGATTGCCAGGATATAATGGCAGTTGCAAGCTATGCCGGGCACATACAATTAATGTCTAATACTAATTATTCTGCAAAACTTCTTCATATTTCACCTTCTTCTAAGGAACACACAGAGATACATGTGACCTGAATGCTTCACCGCTTGAGAGAGTTCATCCATTTCTCAGGAGCTGAAAGGAGAACAGGGTCCCAGAAGTCATGAACTCATACCTCAGAAACCCATGATGCATGTCTCTCAAGGAAGCTATGTCAAGACAACTCTATAATTCCCTGAAACATTGAAGCCAATTTATGTTGCACAGTACTACCTTGGCTCAGAAGACAAAGTAACTTGCACATGATAGGTACACATAAATATTCATATAAAAGTATTACTACATATGTAACTATACACACACATTTTCATAAATATTATAGAATACAACCAGATATTGCAATTTCTGAGGAATACAACTGGAATGTGTCTTAAAGAATGCTCACTTTTCATTATATATCTTCTGTACTATTGGAATATTTTATAGTAATTTAAATATATATATAAAATTATAGCATTAATGTGCACACACAAAATCATGTCATAGATCTAAGACAGTTCTACAATTTTGTGATAAAATCCTGGCTTCAGCCAATTACTACAAATCATCTTGGATTATTCTCATGGTAGATAAACAATATATTATTTTTAATAATGTTTCTCTTTTAGGTAACAGTATTATTCATAAATCCAGGAAAATACTTTTATAAATTTCTAACATTTTAAAATTTCATAAGCTTCATGAAGACAAATTTGAATTATTAAAATTTACAAGTCATTCATAAGTTTCTAGTTTTTAAAAGTTATGCATTTTTTACCACACATGTGTACCTTTTTTGGATTTTGATTTCTTTTTTTCATTTTTTCATCTATTTTTTATATCTTCAAGTTACATCTCCATCACAATCCCCTCTTTACTCCTTCTTCCATTCCCACCCTCCCACCCTCTTCCCCCCAACCTACCCATCCCCTTCCTTTTTTTTAAGTTTAAGGTATATCTTCCCCCCCAACATCTTCCCCTTTCAGTCCAGCAAATGGCTCTTTCTCTTATAACAATAAATACAATACAAAATAACAGAAATAATTAGGACACAATTGTGAGACTTATAGGGCTTAGCATACATTCCAATGTCCAGTCCATACATATTTGGCACCTGACTTTAACATTCTACTATCTAACCATCTCCATGACTTTAAAGTTCTATATCTAACTCAGCTTTCATACTAACTGGCATCACAATGTTAAAAATATCTTCTTAGATCCAGAACACCATCTTAATTAATAAAGAACTCAAAATTTAGCTATGAGACTCTAATTATCTAGTCTTCAACCACCTCAGAGACTTGAGAGGCATAAATTATCTGATTATATAGGAAGTGCAGGGCCAGCAGCATACCAGTGGCTGCCTAGAAAGTTCCTATTTTCTCTCCATACATTACAGCATCAATCTTCAGCCCTTTGGCCCTGTTTCTCTGACAGACATTGATTGTAAAGCAGGAATTATGAAGGACTTTTCTATCCTGTCTTGGCAGAGCTAGGCTATCAACTTACCTGCTTCCAAGTTTTGTCCTGTTTGGACAACATTCTGTCTACAGTTGAAGCAAGGGATTATTTCTTGCAAGAGATAAGCTTGCCACTAATTCAACCATCTCCAATTGGAGATTCTTCAATCCTAATCTTCTGATTGGAGTAGAATACAGGAGTGCTGTCAGGAGCAGACATGTCTCAATATATATATATATATATAAAACTTAAGTTAAGAAAACATCTTTGAATTCCATATTGTGCAGATCTCTTCAGGTTTTTGAAGACCACCTATCTACCTCTTATATTTGGATAAGCAAATGTTGTTTATCTCTTAGCAATTTGATTTCTGATTAACTATAAAATAACTGTGATAGACTATCCTAGTAACTAACAAAATGACATGCTTGAATGACTATTAGTTTCCATTTCTTAATTATCCAAAACAGTTTATGACAGTTGCTAACAAAAGGCTAAAACTTCACATTTCATTTTTAGTCATTACCTAGGTACAATACTTTAAAAAGAGTTAACCTTAATTTTGTATCAATATACATAGATCAATATCAAAGTGGTCAAATATAATCTTAATTTTGCATCAATATACAAAGGTATAAGAGCATATTCAATAATCTGTCCCTTTTTCTTGATCATTCATATATTATGTCTATGTCCCATTTTTTTCTCAAGTCTGTTCACCCCTACATAGGAGAGAAAGAAGGATACAGAAAATAAAAAGAGAGAAAACCCTGGGTCTAACATCCAAAACCTATTTAACGAGACTGTTTAACAGTTTGTAATCTCTCCCCGTAAATAACAAGATTATCTATAACCCATCACCATCAAATGACCAAAGGGGGGAAAAACACCCTCCTCACCTTCTGGAGATGGGACGTCCTTCTCTTAAAATGACTTCCTGCTGAGTTGGAACATAGTAAACCTGTTTGGGGCCCAAATAAGAATGGAAAAATGGTTTAAAATGTTAATAGAATCATTTGATGTTCAGTCATTTTGTGCTCAGCTATTTAAATATCCTAAGAAGTTTGTAGACAGAAGCTGAACTTCAGGGCTTTACTGAAGTTCTGGCTGGAACAGTCTATGGAGCTGAACAGTCTTAGTGATTTTGGGTTGTTGTGGTTTTAGAGTTGTGAAGAAACAGCTATTGAGGAAGTCCACAAGGCTGGATCATCTGGGTTACTTGTCTTCTTTGGTGTCTGATCTGTTTTCTTCTGATGTTTCACTTGTCCATTTGTCCCTGGATTCCTTAGATGGATGCTTTAAATCTCCTGGAAAGATAAGACCAGATCCCTGCCGTAATCCTTACTCTGAAACACTACCTTTTTGGGAGGAGTCAGGTAATATTTTTCCTGGAGCAAATTCTCTATTTAGAGCTTGCTTTGTGTCAGGCTGACCTTGAACTCTGAGATCTGCAGGTTTCTGTCTCTAGTGTGTTGGGAATAAGAGTGTATGGCATTCAAAGATGTTTTCTTAACTTAAGATTTTTTGATATCGAGACATGTCAGCTCCTGGCAGCACCCCCTATTCTACTCCAAGTAGAAGATGAGCATCGAAGAATCTCCAGTGGGAGATGCTTGAATTGGTGGTAAGCCATTCTCTTGGCAAGAAAAACCCCTTGCTTCAACTGTAGACAGACTTCTGTCCAAAAAGGACAAAACTTGGAAGCAGATAAGTCGACAAGACAGGGTAGGTAAGTCCTTCATAATTCCTGCTCTACAATCAATGTCTGTCAGAGAAATGGGGCCAAATGGCTGAAGATTGATGCTGTAATGTATGGAGAGAAAATGGGAACTGTCCAGGCAGCCACTGGTATGTCATTCTTTAGTTTTGGAAGCTGCAGGCCCTGCACTTCCTATATAATCAGATATATTTATCCCTCTCAGGTCTCTGAGGTGGTTGAAGAATAGATAGCTAGAGTCTCATAGTTAAATTTTGAGTTGTTTAGGAATCAAGAGGGTGTTCTGGATCTAAGAAGATATTTTTAAAATTATGAGGCAAGTTAGTTTGAAAGCTGAGTTAGTTATAGAACTTTAAACACATGGAGATGGTTAGATAGTAGAATGTTAAAGTCAGGTGCCAAATACATATGGACTGGACATTGGGAATGTATGCTAAGCCATATAACTCTTATAATTGTGGCCTATTTATTTCTGTTATTTTGTATTGTATTTATAGTTATAAGAAAAGGAACCATTTTTTGGACTGAAAGGGAGAGCTGTTGGGGGGGAAAAAGAAATACCTTAAACTAAAAAAAAAAAAAAAAAAGAAGGGAAGAGGATGGAGGTTTGAGGGGGAGGAGGGTGGAAGGGTGGGACTGGAGGGGGGAGTAGGGAGGGGATTGTGATTGAGATGTAACTTGAAGAAATAAAAATAAATTATTAAAAAAAACAAGAAAAAAAAAGAGTGTATACCTCTCAAATGATGGGATTAAGGGTGTGTACCATCACCACCCTGTTCCTTGTAACTCTAGAATTTATAAGACAACCAACTCTATAGTGATCCTCCCTTCTCTGCTGGAGTTAAAGGCATGGGCTAATACCATGCATTTCATATATTTTATCTTAGCTCCAACTTTTTCAACTCTTGGAGGTTTAGAATACCAGGTTGAACTGAAGTAACCTTTAATTTATTTACAGTATTTTAAACCTCTTATATGGTTTTTAATGCCAAACCATGAAAATATCCTTTATATCTACAAAAAAAAAAAAAAAAAAAAACCTTTTAAGCTGCTATCAAGTTTGTGTAAGTTGTGTGGCCACTTGCAGTCTAACATTCTAATCTGAAATTAAGGCCATTTTCCTTTCATGCCAATAAGGAAAGTATACCTGTGGCAAATTATTGTTTGAAATTTTTATATTGTATTTTATTATATTTTTTAAGATTGTTAACTCTTTTCTTAAAATAGTATTATTTTATTTTCTCAAGTTACCTCTAAAACATAGTTTCCTCCCTCCTCCTCTCCTGGCTCCTCCCTCCCTCCCTCATTGCTCTTCTACTTGGTAGTCTCCTTATCCTCAGCTGAGGTGGGCCCTCACATATCATACTACCTCAGATCTTCAGTCATGCTTGGGCCAAGAGCTTCCACTTGTACTGGGGCTTGATATGGCACACCATCTAGGATCAGGTGTTTCACTAACCTGCAGCAGATTCCATGCCTCACTGGTGGGTAAAATTTTTCCTAGGATAGATATGCTAGGTTCCTAGGGTTGTGGGTTGTACAATAGTTATCCTGTGATGTATGGTTCATATTCGTTTATAAGGAAGTACACACCATGTTTATCTTTCTGGGACTGTGTCAGCTCACTTAGGATGAGCCTTTCTAGCTCCATCCATTTGGTTTCGAATTGCATGGTTTCCTCTTTTCTGATAGCTATGTAATATTCCATTGTATAAATGTACCACAGTTTTTTATCCATTCTTCAGTTGAAGGACATCTGGGTTGCTTCCAGTTTCTGGCTATTACATATAAAGCTGCTATGAACATTGTTGTGGCAATGTCCTTGTGGTTTCATTTCATAACTTTTGGATATATGCCCAAGAGGGGTATGGCTGGGTCTTGAGGTAGAATTATTCCCAAATTTCTAAGATATCTCCAGAACAATTTCCAAAGTGGTTGCACAAGTTTACACTTCCTCCAGCAATGGAGGAGTGTTCCCCTTTCTCCAGAGCATCGCCAGAATGTGCTGTCATTTTAGCTTTTTGATCTTAACCATTCTGACAGGTGTGAGATGTAATCTCAGAGTCATCTTGAGTTGCATTTCTCTGATGATTAAGGATGTTGAGCATTTCTTCAAATGTATCACTGACATTAGAGCTTCCTCCTTTGTAAATTCTCACTTTAGCACTGTTTCCCAGTTTTTGATTGGATTATTTGCTTTCTTGGTATTTAATTTCTTGAGTTCTTTATAAATTATGGATATTAGCCCTCTTTTGGAAATGGGGTTGGTGAAAATCTTTTCTGAATCTGTAGGTTGCGGTTTTGTTCGAATGACAGTATCCTTTGCCTTACAGAAGCTTGCTAGTTTCATGAGGTCCCATTTGTTGATTGTTGCTCTTAACAAAAAACCCAGAATACTTAAGTCAATCCTGTACAATAAAAAAAATCTGTAGGTATCACCATCCCAGATTTCAAGCTGTTCTACAGAGCAATAGTAATAAAAACAGCATGGTACTTGTATAGAAAGAGACCAGTGGATCAATGGAATCAAATTGAAGACTCAGAAATGAACCCACACACCTATGGTCACTTTAGTTTTGACCAAGAAGCTAAAACCATACAATGGAAAAAGGACAGCATCTTCAACAAATGGTGCTGGTCTGACTGGATGTCGACATGTAAAAGAATGAAATTAGACCCATACTTATCACCTTGCACAAAACTTAAGTCCAAATGGATCAAAGACCTTAACTTAAAGCCCGACACACTAAATCTAATAGAAGAGAAAGTGGAGAAAAGCCTTTAACTCATTGGCACAGGAGGCAACTTCCTGAACAGAAGCTCATACTTTCTTGTTCTTTCTGAACTCTTTCTGGTTGGTTCAAACTGTTCTCCAAGCTGACCGATTCAAGATGCAATCTGGCTTCTCTCAGCTTCTGACTGAATTGTTCTGCTTGGCCTGCAAATACCTCTAGCAATCTTTTCTAATCTCCTGGTTCTTTTTCATTCCCTGTTTCATTGTGTCTTCACCTACCATGTTCTCTTTTCAAACTGTCTGTGTGAAACCCTCCCAGTAAAACTGCCTCCTCTTCTCTCTCCCTTTCTCTGTGCTGCTCTCTTGTCACCTCGTTTCCTGTCTCTTTTCATGAATGTTGGGCATATCCTATCTCTGACACATTCTGTCAAATCTTTCTCTGATTCATCACTTTGTATGCCCCTCAATTAGACATCACTTTGCAATATGAATGCTTCTTCCTTCTACCAACTAATTGTATTTTCATTGGTTGGGATTAAAGACACGTCTGCATTCCAGCCTGATCACACAGCTCTTAAAGGCCTTTCTTAATTCTACTGATCCATGAGCATGGAAAATTTTTTCCATTTTTTGATATCTTCTTCAATTTCTTTTCTCAAAGACATGACATTTTTATCATAAAAGTTTTTCAGTTGCCTGGTTACAATTATCCCACAATATTATATATTGTTTGAGGTGATTGTGAATGGTATTATTTTCCTGAATTCCTTCTCAATTCACTCCTCATTGTTAATTTTTTTTTATATGTATCCAGATACTTTGTGGAAGGTATTTGCTATCTGCATGAGTTCTCTGGTAGAATTTTTAGGTTTGCTTATATATATTTTCATATCATCTACATATAATGATATTTTGACTCTGTCCTTGCCATTTTGTATCCCTTTGATCTCCTTCAGTTCTCTGATTCCTCTAGCTAAAACTTAATTTCTATATATATATAACAGATATAGAGAGAATGTATAACTGTTTCTTGATGCAGATTTTAGTAGAATTATTTTGAATTTCTCTCCATTTAAGTTGATGTTGCCTACAGGCTTGCTGTAAGTTGTTTTTATTATGTAAACATGGGTATATACCCTATATCTGTAACCTCTCCAGGAATTTTTTCACAAAGGAATATTAGATTTTTCAAAGTCATTTATTGCGTCTAATGGGATGATCATGTGTGTTTTAAATTTACTTATGTGGTGCGTTACATTTACTTATTTGTGCATCTTGAGCCATCCCTGCATCTATGCGATGAAGCCTACTTGATCATAGTAGAGTGAACTTTTAAATGTGTTCTTAGATTCAGTTTGCAAGTATTTTATTGAATATTCTTACATCTATGTTCATAAGAGAAACTGGTCTGTAATTTTCTTTCTTTGTTGAGTCTTTATGTGGTTTGGATATCAGGGTAACTCTGGCTTAATAACATGATTTTGTCAATGTTCCTTCTGTTTCTATTTTGCAAAATAATTTGGGGAGCATTGGTGTTAAAGCTTCTTTGAAATTCTGATAAAATTCTGTACTATAACCATCTAGAGCTAGTCTTTTAAACATTTTTTTGGAAGTCTATTAATGACTATCTATTTCCTTTGAGGTTACATGCCTACTATAATTGCTTGTCTGGTCTTGGTTTAACTTTGGCAAGTTGTACTTATTGAGAAAATTATCCATTTCTTTTAGATTTTTCTAAATCTTAATTTGGTTAAGAACATTTTAAAGTATGTTCTTATGATTCTTGAAATTTCATCAGTGTTTTATGCTATGTCATCATTTTCATTTCTGATTTTGTTAGTTTGAATATTCTCTCTATATCTTTTAGTTACTTTGGTTAAATATTTGTCTCTTTTGCTGATTTTCATAGAGAGCAAAATTTATTTCATTGATTCTGTTTATTGAGCACTTTATTTCTATTTTATTGATTTCAGTCCTCAGCTTGATTATTTCTTACAGTCTAATTCTCTTTTGTTGTTGTTCTATAACTTTCAAGTGTGCTGTTAAGTTGCTACTATGAAATCTCTCTAATTGTTATATGTAGTCAGTTAGTGTAATGAACTTTTCTATTAGCAAAGCTTTCATAGTCCCCTAAGTCTGGATATGTTGTGTATTTGTTTTCACTGAAATCTAGAAAGTCTTTAAACAATTTCGTTTTCTGTCTTAACCTTTTTTTCATTCATTAGAAAGATGTTTACTTTCCAAGCATTTCTAAGACTTCTGCTGTTTATTTTGTTGTTAATATCAAGATTTAATGTATTGTGGTTTGTTAAGATGCAGGCAGTTATTTCAATCTTATTATATCTTCTGAGACTTATATTTTGCCTGGGTATGCAGTCAGTTTTGGAGACAGTTCTCTGAGGTGATAGTCTTTTTTGTTTGGATGCAATGTTTTGCAAATGTCTGTTAAGTTCATTTGGTTTATAATATCTGTTAGCTCCATCATTTCTCTGTTTAGTTTTGTCTGGGTGACTGTCCATTGGGATGAGCAAGGTATTGAAGTCTCCCATTATCCATGTGTGATGTCAATAAGTGATTTAAGCTGTAGTAGTGTTTCTTTTGCAAAGTGGGTTCCCTTGTGTTTGGCACATAGATACTAGGAATTGAAATATCATCTTGGGGATTTTTTCATTGATGAGTATGTAATGTCCTTTCCCATCTCTTTTGATTAAATTTAGTTTGAAATCATTTTTTTAGATATTAAAATGGCTAGAGCAGCTTGCTTTGTAAGTCCATTTGCTTGGAATATTTTTCCTCATCCTTTTCCCCAAGATATTATTTATCCTTGATGTTGAGATGTGGTTTTTTGAAAGCAGAAAAAGGATGAATCCTTTTTGTTCATCTATTCTGTTAATCTTTATCTTTTTATTGGGGTATTGATTCCGTTCATGTTGAGAGGTATAAATGACCAATGATTTTTAGTGTTTTGTTGTGGGTATTGGTGTTGGTGTTCATGTTACTAAGAGTGTGTGTGTGTGTGTGTGTGTGTGTGTGTGTGTGTGTGAAAGAGAGAGAGAGAGTGAATATGTTTGTGTAACCTTCTTCTTTTTAATGTCATTAGATTATTTATTTCCTATGTTTTCATGAGTGTAGTTAATCTCCTATACTCACTAAATTTGAATTTTTCCTTCTAGTCCTTTCTGTAGGGCTGAATTTTTACATAGATATTGTTTAACTTTGACTTTATCATGAAATATTTTATGTTTTACATGGTGAATTTATGTTTTGGTGGGTACAGTTATCTGGGATGGCATCTGTGTTCTCTTAGATTATGCAGCACATTTGTCCAGACCCTTCTGATGTTTTAAATCACCTTTGAGAAGTCATTTTAATAAGTCTGCCTTTATATGTTATTGGTCTTTTTTCTTTGCAGCTTTTAATATTCCTTTTTGTTCTCATTCTGTATGTTTAGTGTTTTGAATATTATGTAGCAAGGGGATTTTATTTTCTGTTCCAATCTATTTTGCTATTATGTATGCTTTTTATACCATTATAGACATCTCCTTCTTTATGTTAAGACCAATGTATCCATTTCCTCTGTTATATGTTCAATGACTGAACATCTTTTGTATTTTATTGGTCAACTTTGCCTCTGTAATTCTTGATGGCATTTCTAAATTTTACATTTTCAGAATTCCTTCAGTTTTTGGGTTTTTTCCCCCATTGCTTCTATTTTGATTTACAGTCTTGAACACTTTTATTTGTTTTCTTCAATGTTTTGTTGTTTATTTTTGTATGTGTGTGTTTGGGTTTTATTATGTTTGTTTTGTTTTGTTTTTCATTTTTTGGTTTTCTTTAAGGGATTTATTTTTTCCAATTGTTTCTTTGTGGGAGTTTTTCTGGTATTTTTGAAGGTATTTATTTATTTCCTCTTTAAAGATCTTCAAACAAGTGGCTTTAATTTCTTTTCTTCTGTGTTTCAGTTATGTTGGAATACTGAAGACCTCCAGGTATAGGATAGCTGGGTTTCACTGGAGACATATTACCCTTAATATTATTGATTGTGGTTTCAAGATGGTGTCTAGGGATCTTGGTTTAGGGTTAGTACAACTCTAGTTGCTGATTTCTGGGTTTGTCTTTGTTGGATAGGTGTTTTTTTCATTGGTTCTACTTTCTTTCTGGATTTTCAGAGAGTATGTTGGATGTGTGTTGCCTGTTTTACTGGACTTCTTGGTTAGTGTGTTTATGGGAAATTCCTACAAGTGTTAGAGACTGGGATAATAGGAAAAGTTGGAGGTAAAAGTCTTTAAGATCCTTTGGGGATGGGTTTAGAGAGGAATGGGAGACTAAAGCCATTTTCCTTTTTCAGAGCTTGGAATGAGACAGGCCAAACTTTATCTCAGGAATAGGAAGAGAGGTGTGGCTGTGCCTTCAGCTGCTTTTTGCCCTGGAAGTAATGGCCCTTGTGTTAGCAGGGGTGCTTGCTGAGGCTGTGGTCTGGGATGGAACAAGAAATGGTGGAGAGAGGTTAGAAGGGGAAGATCTGTCAGATCCACAGGAGATGAGAGCAGAGGAGTCAAGAAAGATTGCCATTGGATGTGAGGGAACAAGGAGTGTGCATTGAATGAAAAACATTCATAATTTTACTAAGAATAATTTGATTAATTTAATAAGATATTTTATTTTAAATGACTTATACTATAGCTCAATTTTATACAAATAGAATTATATAGTTGTTGATGTTGTGTCTCTAAATGAAAATTAATTGGAGAACATTGTAGTGCATGTTTGTAATTCTAGTGCTTCCAATGAAGAGGCAAGGATATCCTAAGTTTGAAAACAGTCTAGACTAAAAAGAAGAAATTTTTAAGAAAAATATGACATCAACAATAATAACAAAATAAAGAGTAAAAAGAAATGAAATAAAAATTATAAATAATGGAACAGGGATGACATTCATAAATGTCAACATGGCCCACCAGATCAACCAAGCAGGGTTTATATAGGTTCACAGACTGAAGAAGTGTCAAGCACATGGCCTGCATGGGTCTTTACCAGGTCCTCTGAATATATGTTATGGCTGTTATTTTGATGTTTTTGTGGGACTCCTATCAGTGCAAGCAGGTATGTCTATTAGGATTAGACAGGAAAAGATACCTTGGTGAGTCTAGGACAAAATAGGCTAAATAGATGACACCACCCAAGAAATCAAGAGCAAGAAGTATATAGGGAAATAGAAAGGCCATTTCAAAGTGTGGAAACAGAGAAAGATAGACCCAGAGAGCAGGAGACAGAAAGAATGATAGAGAGACAGAGACAGAGATAGAGAGAGAGAGAAGTGATGTACAGAGAAACCCTTTAAAGGGTGCAAAGTTGCATAGGAAAATGCTCAATTCACAACTTGTAGTGACAGTGGAAACACACTGCACCAAGTAAATGATGGCTGAAGATCCTGGCACTGAGAGACAGAAAGGCAGAATGGTGGAATTCTTGATTTACACAAGTGTCTCCGTGGACATTGGGAATGTATGTTACCCTATAATTTTCACAACTGAGGCCTAATCATTATTATTGTTTTGTATTGCATTTACTGTTATTTTTTTTTAAAGAACCTGTTATTAGACAGAAGAGGGAACTGTTAGGAGAAAAAACATACACCTTAAATTAAAAAGCAATAACAAAAAAAAAACAGATAGGAGAATAAGGGGAAGGGGGGTAGGAAGGGGAATTGGAAAGGGGATGAGGGAGAGGACTTTGACTGAGATGTAACTTAAATAAATAAATAAATGCTTAAAAAGGAAAGAAAAAAGAAGAGTGTCTGTGACTCATATGGTGACTTTTGGGACTCTTTCCCTCCTATTGGGTGGCCTTGTCCAGCCTCATGGAGGGTTCTTGCTTTGGCTTTTTGTATATTGTTTTGTGGTGTTTGGTTATTTTCTCTGGGGAGTCTGCTCCTGTGGTGGAGGAAGAGAAATGGTGGGGGAGTGTGTCAGCGGTTGGGATAGAACTTGTAGGAGTGGAGAAAGGTGAAACTGTGTTAGGGATATATTCTATGAAACAAGAAGCTAGTTTCAATAATAATATATGATATAGTTAATAATATATGATAGAGTTAATATACTTACCTTCACATTAAAACTTCATTCTCTAGATTTTGTGATCATAAGCATATTTTTATATACATATTTTTTTATTTTTTGAGAATGGCATGTATGCATACAATGCATTTGGATCATGTTCACCCAACATTTCCTCTTGGTTTAACTTTGGCAAGTTGTACTTATTGAGAAAATTATCCATTTCTTTTAGATTTTTCTAAATCTTAATTTGGTTAAGAACATTTTAAAGTATGTTCTTATGATTCTTGAAATTTCATCAGTGTTTTATGCTATGTCATCATTTTCATTTCTGATTTTGTTAGTTTGAATATTCTCTCTATATCTTTTAGTTACTTTGGTTAAATGTTTGTCTCTTTTGCTGATTTTCATAGAGAGCAAAATTTATTTCATTGATTCTGTTTATTGAGCACTTTATTTCTATTTTATTGATTTCAGTCCTCAGCTTGATTATTTCTTACATATGTAAACTACAGAGAGCAAACAGTATAAACCATATGGTAATTTGATGTTTCAGAAAGAGACTGTGGAGCCTCACTGAATCCATCTTGAAAAAAGAGTCCATTTTGTATTAAGTTTGACTCAAAGCTGACCTCCAGTTCCAGAATAACAACAAAATATACTCGACCTTGTATTCCAGGCATGTTCTCTCATCATCACCAGACAGCTCACTCTGAGAAAGCACCCAAAAAGTCTAAACAAACTTTTCTGACCTCAGCTGGTTAGTCAGTAACAATGAGCCAATCAGAAATGGACATAACTAGCTACCCAAATGTCATCCAATCATATGGTAAAGAACCTGCTTCTTTGTCTGAGTCTCTATATAAACTTTGGAATTTTGGGTTTAGGGGTTCTCAATTCGAACTGCTGTGTTTGTGAGTGTTGAGAGTCCAAGCTCTGAGCTTGAATAAACAACCCTCATGTATTTACATCGAAGTTGGCTCTGAGGTGGTCTTTGGGGTCTCGAGAACCAGGCAGAACAAGACACAACATGATTAGTTGATAAAAGAAGTAAACGGAGCTAAGAAACAGCTTTAGAATGTATGACATCTTTAGCAGTTATGGCAATGTAAATTAAAACTACTGTAATATTGAAGCTTCATCAACATAGAATGTCAAACATGACCTGAATAAAGATGACCCTAATATACACTCCACCATGCAAGGGCTAAGTTCAGGAGACCTCAACCCTAGACAAATAATGACAAACAGTTAAGGAATGCTGAGAATAGGAAAAATGGTTGTAGAGTAATTTTAACCTGGCAGCATGACTACACTGGCAAGGGATCATGTCCAAAGACCTAGGTCTGTGTGATCTGCCTGGAATCCTTAGTACACAACTTTAATCCCAAACAATGACATCTAATCAAGCAGTAGACAAAGTGATGAATGAGAGAAATATTTGAAAGAATGAGTCAGGGATAGGAAAAAACAGACAGAAAAAGAGGCTGCTTAAGAGCAGGAATGAGAGAGTTTATGGAGACACTACAGTAAGTTTGGGAGTATAGTAGAGTTTGGTGCCATTGCATGCAGCTGAGTTAAGTGCAGTGAAGTTTGTGCAGTTCAATTCATAGAATTTAGAGGCAGTTTCTCCAAGAACAGCAATTCAGTGATAAGTAGAGAGAAACCAGTTTTAATCTGTCAGCTTGGAGTGGAGTTTTGAGCCAGAACAGCTAAATTAAATCATCCAGCCAAAGTTCATAAAGAACTAGAAGTGAACTTATTCAGCAGTAAGTCTCAGTGACTACTGAGAAAACATTCTAGACCTATATTATCAGATAGAGGAAGATGAAGTCTTCAAGGTCTGGGCTAGTAGAAGATTAGATTTTTACAGAAACTAAACACTTCTAGGCCTAGGCCTAACACCAGTTAGAAACACTCTGTGCTTAGCCTAACTCATGTAATTGTAAAGCTTGGATATGGCAAGCTTTCTGGTAGCTAATGTGATTGGAGAAAAAGAAAGTCTACCCAATGTTGCAGAAAGGAGTAGACATCTGACGGCAACATTGCAACAGGAGACCTCTGACAGATAGCTGCAAAAGAGAAATTCACCTTGGATTGTATCCACAAGAAGTATCTGGTCTTTGAGTTTGGCTGGATACCTAGAGAGATGTAGGACCCTTGAGCCCAGAGCAAGGAACAAGCAGGATTCTCTGAGACATTTATTCAGAGTTAGGTACCCTAAAAGACAATTTTGATTATATAAACACAATTTTCTTGGACTGAAAAATGGGAAACTCCAATTCAGATCCCTTAAGACCACAGATAGAAGTTGATGGGATAGAAATATTTGAAGAAGGCATCAAAGTATTTATTGAAATTGTGACTACCAGGGTAAACTCCTCCCTGCATTCAATTGAAATATTTATATATTTCATCTCAGAAAAAGGTTGAAAAATATATGTATGACAAGAAAAAAATCTCAAAAAGGTTTAAAAACTGTACAACAAAAAAATATCTTTACAACAAGAAAATTAGCTATGACAATACAAAGGCTTGAGAGACAAGAGACAAAGGAAGAAAACAGGAAGTGTGTAATTTAAACCTATGTTACCTAATGAAATTAAGGATCCAGGTCGACAGCCCATTGAAGTACCACCATATAGTACTACCTCTTAATGAAAGTGAGGAAAGGAGACTACCCCCACAAGCTTTCCCAGCTACCCAGGGAAAAAAATGCCAGAAAATGCTGAAAATTGACAAAATGAACAACTAACCTGTGTTCCTGTGAAAATGTAAGATCATAAACATTTTAACAAATCAATAGTAATTTATGGAATCCACTCACCCTATATGAGACAGATGTTAAATACATGGGCTACCTCAAACAGGATTATCCCCCTAGACTGGAAAGACTTAGCAGCAGATGTATTGGAAGCTGGTTCACAATTACAATGGCTGACGTGGTGGCAAGAAGAAGCTGCAATTAAGAAAAAAATGTAATAATTCTAAAGGTGTTAATATCATGAAAGATTAAGTGTTAGGTGAAGATCAATTTGCTACTATAAGACAACAGATACAACTTAATGATTCTATTATTATACAATGTACTTTAGTATATTTTGTGTATATACACAATATACTAAAGAGTATGGAATTAGGTGGAGAAAAAGGAAAAAGTTCTATGTCATTCATAAAAATTATGCAAAGACCCAGAGAAATTTTTCTGCTTTCTTACATAGATTAATTTCCACTGTAAACAGGACAATATCAGATCCATATGTGAGAAAGGTATTAATTGATACTTTAACTTTTGAAAATGCAAATGAAAAGTACAAAAATACTCTTAGACCTTAAAAAATCAGCATCCATGGATGAATGGATTATACATAGTGCCAAGACTGACCTTAATGACTGTAAATGGACAAGCAATGGCCTATACTCCTACATGTCAAAATGTCTGTATTTGGTTGTGGGAGACAAGGTCATTGGAAAGGAGAATGTAGACAGGTGTTCCTAGAGACTTCTCTAGAAAAGCTGAGCCTTCTGGGATGTATATAATATGTAGTAAGGGTAGACCTTGGACTAATAAATAGAGATCAGGGGGATATATGCAAGATAATCCCTTACTGATAAGAAGCTTGCTTAGATATAATTCTTTATTTACCCATATTTACATATTTATGGGAAAATCCTTAAGGGAGTTTAATCGTACCATGGAAACAAACAGCATTAGCAATCTATAGAGCAATTAGAGAAAACTAAGAGCAAACTAAACTATGTATTGGACACCTAACCCATGCTACATAAAGCAACACTGCTCTGGACTTAGCCACAAATAGTTCATCAATCAAGGGGAGATCAGCTCCACAAGATAGATCAAGGAATTCTGGAGATATCAGGAAACCAACAGCTCTATCTTTAAAACCTGGGTGAGTATAGAAATAGCTCCTGAATAAAGAAAATTATCAGCATGTGAGCAGCTAGTACAAGAGCAACTGCAAGTTCAATATATAGAAGAGTCTAGAATCCCTTGGAATTCCCCTGTATTTGTCACTAAAAAGATACCCAGAGGTTGAAGAATGTTGATTGACTTAAGGGTTGTAAATAAAGTGATCCATGCTATGGACACTTTAGAGAATGGAATCCTCTTACCTTCTCTATCACTAAAAGGATGACCAACAATAATAATTTATTTAAAAGAGTACTTCTTTATTATTCCCCTACAGGAGGAAGATAGAGAGAATATTTTTTACAGTACCTACTTACAACAATGCTTAATTGTGGAAAAATACC
The DNA here is from genome assembly GCA_907164525.1 of Lophiomys imhausi. Classification (NCBI taxonomy): domain Eukaryota; kingdom Metazoa; phylum Chordata; class Mammalia; order Rodentia; family Muridae; genus Lophiomys; species Lophiomys imhausi. The sequence continues at coordinate 2,882,848 of CAJQZJ010032593.1, read as the reverse complement.
AGTGTAAAGTTCTTTTGCAAGGTATGTTAAATAGTCCAACTCTATGCCAGTAGTTTGTACAACAGTCTCTAGAAATAATTCATAAACAATTTTCTCAGTGCATAAAATACCATTATATGAATGATATCTTGTTGGCTGATTCTGATGCAAACACAATATAGAAAGTATTTAATGGAGTAGAAAGGATTTTTTCCTAGCAGGGTATTTATAGATTGCTCCTGAAAAAAATACAGAGAGATTTGTATCAACTATGTGGGATTTAAATTAAGTCAACACAAGGTCCAAACATAAAATGTATAGGTCAGATCAGTTATAAGCACTTTACAACTTTCAAAAACTATTGGGAAATAATAATTGGTTACAGCCTACTATTGGATTAACTATTCAATAGTTGAGTAATTTGTTTTAAACTTTAGATGTTGATTAAAACTTATACAGTCCTAGACTTTTAACAGCTAAAATGGAGAATTAGAGTAGAGCAAAAATTGCAGGATGTACATATGGACCATGTAGATGCCAAACTTGACTGCATTCTAATTATCTTGCCTTCTACTCATTCCTCTACTAGACTCATTATTCGGAGAGAAGACAATATTTTGTAATAGAATTTCTTAACATGTAAACTGAGTGAAAAACTAAAACTGATGTTTAAAAGGTTTGTGATATAATAGTAAAAGGAAAAACAAGACTTTGTCAATTATCAGGAACAGACAAAGCAGAAATCATAGTATCTTATCCTAATGCAGAAATTACCTTATTATGGATAATTAATGAAGATTGCCAAACAGCTTCTAGCAATTATTTGGGAGAAATTAACAACACATAATCCAAAAGCAAGCTACTCCAGTTCATAAAAATAATGAATTGGATTCTCCCCATATAGCAAAAGGCACTCCAATATTTGAAGCTGCTACATCTCATACTGACAAAAATGAATCAGGATTGGCAGATTATAAGTTAGGGAATATAAGTAAAGTAATGAAAAACACATATACATCAGTTTAAAAGAAATCAGAGTTATATGCCCTTCTTATGGTTTTATTAGATCTCTCTGAAAATACCAATATAATTAGTAGCTCACACTGTGCAGAGAGGGTTGTGTTACATACAGAAACTGATGAATTTATTCCTGAAAATTCAGAATTAAAAACCATTATTTATACAATTTGCAATAGAAATTATATACTATATATAACCCATATATATAGTATATATACTATATAAAACCATTATTTATACAATTTGCAATAGAAATTATATACTATATATAACCCATATTTGATCTCATATGGAATTGCCTGGTCCATGGCACAAGAAAATGAAGAGATTTGCCAATTACTCATAGGAAGTGTGTAAGAAGCCTCAAAATTTCATAGAAAACATTTTTTTTAAACAGCAAATGTTTAAAGAGAAATTTTTCCATTACTTGTCAACAAGCCAAAGAGATTTTTTTTAAAGTCCTATTTGTTCTTTGCATAATTAAGTTAAATTGCCCATTAGAAGTAATCCTAAGGCTACCCAGAGAAATGAAATTTGGCATAGGGATGTATTTCACTTGCACAATTTGGGAAACTGAAGTTTTTACATCATACTATTGATACATATTCAGGATTGGAATGAGCTTCCTCTTTGAGTTTTTAAGCATGATCATGCAATTGTACATTTGTTAAAAGTGATGTGTATCATGGGGATATCTTTATAAACTAACATTGATAATGCCCCACATATGTTTCTAGTAAAATGAAACTTTTTTTCATATTGTACCATGAACTATATTACAGGTATATCATACAATCCAACAGGTCAAGCAGTTATAGAAAGATCTAATTGTAACTTAAAGGAGCAGTTTAATAAACAGAAATGGTGAATCAGAACTCCTAGAAATAAACTGAATAATGCTTTGTTAACTTAAATTTTGTGAATTCCAGTGAGACAAGAAAAACAAAACTGAAAAATATAAGATGGTAGAAAAAAAAAACTACTGAATTAGATCAATCTGTATCCTTTAAAGATATTTTAAGCTCAGAATAGAAGTCAGAGAATGAGTTACATTGGGAAAGAGGTTTTGTCTGCAGTTTCACAAGTTATGAGAGACTATGGGTTGCATTAAAATTGATAAAGATCTGATCCAAATAAGAGAAGCTTCCACATGAAAGACACAACTCAAGGAAGGAAGAGACACAGAAAGACAACAATGCAGAAGATAAAGAAAATTGATCCCTCCTAGCTTGGGGACAGCTCAACCATCCAGCTGAAGAAGGCTAGATCTTTCATCACACTGGCAGAATGGAAAAACTTAATGTTGAAATGGATATATGCTGAAGGACAGATGATCAATATTACAGTTAAGAAGGATCATCATATCAATGGATCTTTATAAACACAATCATACTGTTAAGATTATAGTATTGATAATTGTGTCTGTTGTAATAGTTAAACTGTGTATAATTTTTAGCTAAAAGAGAATGGAAAAAAGGTGCAAAGAAATTTTAATCCAGCACCGTGACAACTATGGTGAGGGGTCACTTCCAAAGACCTAGGTTTGTGTGATAATCCTGGAATAAAAGTACATCATTAGTATGTACCTTTAATCCCCCTAGCTGGAATACAGGCGTTCCTTTAGTACATACCTAACAATAATGTCTAATTGAGGGGAAAACAAAGTGACAAAACAGAGAAAGATTTGATAGAATGAGTCATAGATACAATGTACCCAACTCAAAAGAGTTTACTTAAAAGCAATGAAGGGAGAGTTCATGGAGACAGTATGATAGAGTTCAGGAGTACAGTAGAGTTCAGTGCAGTTCTGCTGAGTGCAGTTGAGTTCTGCTGAATTCCTGCAGTTCAGTTTGTGGAGTTTAGAGGCAGTTTTTTCCAAGCAGAGCAAGTCAGTAAGAAGCATAGAAAAGCCCAGAACAGCTGAGATGAACCAGCCAGCAAGCACACCCACACAAACATATATTTCTAAATACACATATGTGTATATATATAAAATATGTGTGTTAGAAAATAATTTTTCAGAATATACAAATACATATATGTATATCTGTCAATATATATATATATGTGTGTACATATATATATATACATATATATGTAGCAATTATTGATGAAAAACAAGGCCATGAACTTGAGAAAAGAAGGAGAGTTTGGAGGGAAAAAAGGGAAGGGAAAAGGATATACTTTTATTATGAGCTCAAAAAAATTAATTTAAAAAATAAATTCAAAATAGACATATCATATGACTCGGCTATCAACTCTTTTGGATATGCCTAACAGCCTCAGCATCTTATTTCACAGATATAGCCTGAGCCATATTTATTGTCTTACAATTCACAATACTCAAAACAAATGGAATGTACTTAATTATTTTTCAAATGACAAGTGGATAATGAAATAAAGACTTTTGTCCCCAAATTAGTGAATGTTTTATCACAGCAAAAGAAAGCAAAGTATCTAATGGTTACTTAGTTTGTCTTCCACTGTATTTTTAATTCCAATCTCATTAATTCCAACAACTATTAGATAAAATGCCCATATTTTCAAACTAGTCTGAATGGCTGTCTCTAGTTTCTAAAGTTGTTTTGTATTTTTATGTGCTTATAAAGGTATTTTAAAATGACAAAAAAGCTATTATAAGTTATTGATAGCTATATATTTACATGCAGTTATATTTTGAGGGACAGAATTTGAAGAATTCCATTCTTGACAATTTAATTCAGCTAACTAAACTTTACTAATTAACTCTATAATAGAAAGAGTCTAGAAAAAAGTTGGCAGTAAAATTGCAACTAATATTATAAAAATATTGTAATGTCTTAAACCTGTGAGAGCCAACATTGCTTGTTCTCTTGCACTTTATAAATGTATTAACAATGCAGAAAAAAAATAGTGACATAAATGCTATAAACCAAAGTATTTTTAAAGACAACTACTGCAAATGTGACAAAAAATATATATGTGTATGTGCAATCTCTCTTTTAAAGAAAATTGTATAACTTTAATATGCATTATAAACTATGTGTTGTCCCATATACTAATAAGCATGTTGATAATTTCAAGGAACTTACTTCAAATTTAAATATACTGTCATGTGTGTTTTATGTGTAAAGAATTAAAAGCTGAGAAAAATAAAAGCTTTCATTTATGAATTATTTCTAATGTGAATAAATGAAAAATAAGACAAGTACATTGGCAAATCCCCATGGCACAAAGGGATTATGTTGATTTGGGTTCATTTAAAGGCAGGTGTCAAAACAGGAAACTAGGCTCATAAGTTATAGACACATTCAAGATTATGATAATGGTTATAATTGAGTATGATTATAGTGAGTGACCCTTAGGTTCTCTTAGAAACTAGGAGAAATGCACAGTTTCAGCAAAACAAATAAAATAAACACCAATAAACAACAGTACTTTAGTGAGTAAAAAAAACAATGTTTCAAATCACATTATTTCAAAGTAATTCCCACTGTATTGGTTTTATATTTGGTTGCTTTTTAAAATATTCAAAATATTTCAAGGAGTATATATCTCATTGACAGAAAGCTCTACTTACTGGAAAATTATTCTTACCCATAGAAATGACATTTTAGTTTCAACCTGCCAGGTGAATTTTATTAGGATGTCATTAATCACTGCCATGTATCTGACACCTGGAGGAAATGATTTAGTGGAGTTTAGAACATTCACATATAACAGAAAAAATGCCCCACTCATTTTCTTCTTTGGTCAATGAAATATAATAATATTGATATAGCCAGAAATTATCATTATTTATGAATATTACTATCATGTTCAGTAAACTCATATTACTCCATTGACAATTATTAAATACACAAAAATTTAATTTAAAATAGTTATTGTTCATTACATAATACTATAATACTAAACATTTAAAAATATAGTTTACTTTTTTATTTTCATTATTAATATTTCTTAATTACCTTTTCTCTAGTAGGGAAATTTCCTTTCTATGGATAATTTAAGTCATAATATTAAAATGGTATCTGGATAATATAATTAATATAGTTAACTTCTTTATAATTTTATGCTTTACACATAGAAATACAAAGACACATTTGGTTTTTTTATCATGTTTTTTACTGTGATTTTTATGATTGCCAATGACTACCAAACCCAATATTATATTCCAAGCTGTAGACTTAGCAATAAAATTTTAAATAAATAATAGATAAGTAAAAAAAGTTATTTCTTTGTGTTTAATTTCTTGAGTTCTTTATAAATTTTGGATATTAGCCTCTGTCAGATGTGGGGTTGGTAAAGATTGTTTCCTAATATGTACTTTGCTGTTTTGTTCTACTGACAGTGTCCTTTGCCTTACAGAAGTTTTTCACTTTCATGAGGTCTCATTTATTGTGGTCTTAGAACCTGTGATTGTTGTTCTCTTCAGGAAGTTGTCACCTGTGCCAATGAGTTTGAGGCTTTCCCCCACTTTCTCTTCTATTAGATTTAGTGTGTCCAGTTTGATGTTAAAGTCTTTGATCCATTTGGACTTAAGTTTTGTGCAAGAAGATAAACATGGGTCTATTTACATTCTTTTACATATTGACATCCAGTTAGACCAGCAACATTTGTTGAAGATGCTGTCTTTTCTCCATTGCATGGTTTTGGCTTCTTTGTCAAAAATTAAGTGACCACACCAAGAAACCAAATAACCCAATCAAAAATTGGAGTACAGAGCTGAACTGAGAATTCACAAAAGAGGAATGTCTAATGGCCAAGAGACACTTGAAGAAATGCTCAACATCTTTAATCATCAGAGAAATGCAACTCAAGACAGCTCTGAGATACCATCTCACACATGTCAGTATGGCTAAGATCAAAATCTCAAATGACAGCACATGCTGGCAATGTTGTGGAGAAAGAAGAACACTCCTCCATTGTTGGTGGAACTGCAAACTTGTACAACCACTATGAAAATCAGTCTGTTGACATCTTAGAAAACTTGGAATAGCTCTGCCTAACGTCTCAGCCATATTACTCCTGGGTACACATCCAAATGCGTTCTCACCAATCCACAAGGACATCTCCTCAACTATGTTCATAGCAGCTTTATTTGTAATAACTAGAAAGTGGAAACAATCCAGATGTCCTTCAAACGATGAATGGATAAAAAGTTGTGGCACATTTACACAATGGAGTACTACTCAGCCATCAGAAACAAGGAAATCATCCAATTTACTGTCAAATGGATGGAACTAGAAAAGCTCATCCTGAATGAGCTAACCCAGAAAGATGCACATGGCATCTATTCATTTATAACTGGATTTTAGGCATATAGTGCAGGATAACTATCCTACAGCCAACAGACTGAAAGAAACAGGAATATAGACTTTGTTTGTTACTTGTTAGTGAGATACTTTGCTCTGGTGGAGCTGCCATGTAGGTCTCCCAGGGCAAGAGGAAGCTCTTAGCCCTCATATGGCTGCTGAACTGAAGGGGGTTGATATGGAGGGCACCCCACACCAGAAGAGTAGGATAGGTGGGAGAAGGGGGAGAGCGTGGGAGGGTGGGAGGGTAAGTCAGGGAGGGGTGGAATGATGGGACTGTGATGGAGATGTAAATTGAAGTAATAAATAAACAGTAAAGGAAAAAAAGAAGTATATTTTATGCCTACAAAAACTAAAAAAAAAAAATAGTTCTTTCTAAATCAAGGTAATTTTCTACATTAACCAAGCACTCCCATAAAAACAATTGAGGTTATATATTGTAACATTATATATTAGATACGTTCAAGAAAATGCTATCAAATAAAATAGAAATTAATTTATACTTTGGAATGGTGCCTACTCTTAATGGAGAGAAGATAATTATTAAAATAAAAGTTTAGTATTGATCTCAATTTTATTGATAGATGTTAATTTTAAGCATTATGTGCATTTAACTATATAAAAGTACTTACATATTTTATATATGGACTTCCCCTTACCAAATCCATACATTAAGGATACATATTGTATAACAGGAAGTGTCTCAAATTGATTATACTAACCATATCTTCATCATGCTCTGCTTCATGTTATCACCAAATGTCTCGATAAATGGCAATTGCTCATCATCATATAAGCTTAATTTCTTTACACATATTGTATTTCCATCCTCCGAGCATGAGATCATAATAATAGAAAATAAGTTTGAATATTTTAAATTGATGAATCCACAGACTAAGTGGCTGGACCCATTTTAAAATTTTAATAATGAAATATCTTAGTAAAAATTGCACTCTGTTAATTTATTTTACAATTTTGTCTCTAATCTTTTAAAAATGTCTTAATAATTCTTTGAGAATTTCACACAATGTATTTTGATCACTTTTCCACATACTCCCAAAGTCTCATAATATCCACCCTCTCCAACAATTCCCTTCCTACCTACCCAACTTTGAGTTACCATCTTCCTTTTGCTCCCAAGAATCCAGTTTGTCTATGACTTGATGTTTTTAACTGGAGACACTGGAGTATTTTAAGTCTAGTATGTAAGTATAGTTTTTTGGTGCTACTTTGTTAGGTTCTTATATCTATCATCTTTCTCCATCCCAATCCCTTCCAACCTCCCAATATTAGGTAATTGAGAAAAAATGGGTAGAAGGAAAAGGTACTGTAGACCTCTTGCCCTTCCTGCTGATAAGGGCAAGTCTGATCTTCATTGTTTGAATATCCAGTAATTCAACAAATTCAACAGCAAACACAGCAGTGGGTACCAGCAACAGCAAGGACCAGCAACAACAGGGGGAGCAGCAACCACCACAGGCCCTCTCAGGATTTTCCCATTTATATCCTCTCCAGTGTCCCCAGAACTAAAATATCTGCAGCTGGCAAAAGCCATGCACCTTCTAGAGCACAAAACAATCATAGTTAATGGATGTGGACAAACTGAGGCAGTTCCATATCCCACACATGGGATTAAAACAAAAACATATTCATAATAGAATATAACTTAGTTTTTAAAGAAACCAAAATTCTCACTATACTAGTATTTTGTTAACAGATCTTAACTGTGGCTTTTGTAGTGAACAGATTTAGATTCTCTTTTAGATTCAAAAAATTTAAAATTCAGTTACATTCTAAAGAGCCTAGGTACTTGAACTGATTTTGTCTTCCTTACCTGTCTTCCACATGAGTCACATCACATCTGGTGTTTAATGATTTTTTTTAGTTTAGTTTTCTTTTCTCTGGTGTTTTAGGCTCTTATTCATTATGATTCAGTATGACCAATTAGAGTTTGTGGATGAATATATTGTGTCGTGTGGTCTTGGTAACTTTGTCTTTCTTTTTGTTGTTTTTTTGTTTGTTTCTCTTATGTAAAGATTTATTCCTGTAACTCAGGTGTTGAGGCACCTAAAGGCTTACATACAGAGTTTTTCTTCTTTATGAATTGTTTCATGTAACAGAAAGTAAGCATGTGGGCTTGAAGTCAGAAAAATCAATCCTTCTCAGTTAGTAGTATAATTTGGGAATATTTAGGAAATGCTCTCCTGCTGGAGGTCTTAAGTCACTTAGGGTGGGCTTACGAGTTTAAATCCTTATGCCCTTTCTAGTTACCACTCTCTGTTTCATGCTGCAGGTTGAGGATATGAGGTCTAAGTTGCCTGCTTTAATTGTCATATGTAACGCTTGTTGATTGCCACTTTCATGGTGATCCCATTGGAACCAAATCAACTCTTTAATTTCTTCTAGAATTTTGAAAAGCTTCTTCAAAATTATGGTTGCTCCAAGTGTAGCCTACAGCAGTAAGGTTCCTGTAGCTCTCCAGCATCACATCTTTGTAGAGACTCTTCTGGGAAGGATGAAGCAAAGCCTACTCTTTCCCAGTGAAGTCTACATGCATATCCTTGTAGGTCACTACATTCTAAAATATCCCATTCATGTATAAAATAGAAAGCACGATACTGAAAACATTGAATGTGTACAGTTCATTGAGATTTACCTCTAGTGCTTCTTCCACATATTTCCTGACATGAAAGTTCTAAAGCAATCATCAACTAATTTTAGAAGGAAACTGAATAATTAGCTTCACCTCAATCATTTCTGTACACTTTGAATGGGATGTAACTTTAGAAGAGAAATATCAATTAACAGATACAAAGAGAGAGAGAGAGAGATACAGAAGCAAATATATCTACTGTACCAAGCACATATCAGACAAATTATATAAACAATTACTAACTACAAAAATGATGGACAAGCTGAGGTGTATTTGCTAATGCCTTAATGAGTTCCAGGACAGCAAGAGGTACATATATGTTTTTATATCTTTTCCACTCAACAGCTCCCCCCTTTTTAGTCCAATAAATAGCTCTTTTTATTATAACAATAAGTACAATAAAAAACAATAAGAATAATTAGGCCACAATTATGAAAATTATAAGGTGTATAACATATATTACCAATGTTCAGTCCATACATATTTGGAAACTGATATTAATATTCTATTATCTATCTATCTCTGTGAGTTTAATGTTCTATACCTAACTCACTTTCCATCCTAACTTGCATTACCAACATAAAAACTTCTCCTTAGACCAAGAACATCCTTTTAATTCCTACACAACTCAATATTTAACTGTGAGACTATAATTATCTAGTCTTCTACCACATCAGAGACCTAAGAAGGATAAATATATTTGAATATACAGGAAGTGCAGAGCCAGTAGCTTCCAAAACTAAGAATTGACAGACAACTGACTGTATGGACAGTCCCCAATTTCTCTCCACAGATTAGAACATCTATCTTCAGCCTTTTGGCCCAGTATCTCTGACAAACATTAACTCTAAAGAAGGAATTATGAAAGAATTGCCCACCATGTCTTGGCAGAGCTAGTCTTTCAACTTATCTACTTCCACGTTTTGATCTTAAGAACAGCATTCTGTCTACAGTTGAAGCAAGGGATTTTTCTTACTCAGTGACAAGCTTGCCACTAATGCAACCATCTCCAAATGGAGATTCTTTTTTTTTTTGAAATTGTTTTTTTTTTAATTTATTTTTTATTTCTTCAAGTTACATCTCAATCACAATCCCGTTCCTACTCCCCCCTCCAGTCCCACCCTTCCACCCTCTTCCCCCTCAATCCCCCATCCTCTACCCTTTTTTTTTAATTTAAGGTATATCTTTTTCCCCCCAACAGCTCTCCCTTTCAGTCCAACAAATGGTTCTTTCACTTATAACAATAAATACAATACAAAACCACAGAAATAAGTAGGCCACAATTATGAGAGTTATATGGCTTAACATACATTCCCAATATCCAGTCCATATGTATTTGGCACCTTGTTGCTCATCCTCTACTTGGAGTAGAATAGGAGGTACTGTCAGGAGCTGATATGTCTCAATATTAAAAATTCTTAAGTTAAGAAAACATCTTTAAATGCCATATTCTACAGATCTCTTGAGGTTTTGGAAAACCACCTTTCTTTCTCCATATATTTGGATAAGGAAATATTGCTTATCTCTTAGCAACTTGATGTCTGATTAACTTAGAAATATCTGTGATAAACTATGCTAGTACCTAACAAAATAACATGTTTGAATGACTATCAACTTGAATTTCTTAATTATCCTAAACAGTTTGTGACAGCTGCTATCAAAAGGCCAAAACTTCACATTGCATTTTTAAGTTTAACCTAGGTACAATACCTTAAAAAGAGTTAACCTTAATTTTGTATCAGTATACAAAGATCAATACCAATGTGACAAAATATAATCTTCATTTTTTATCAATATACAAAGCTATAAGAACATATTCAATAATGTATCCCTTTTACTTTATCATTCCTATATTATGTCTATATCTCATTTTTTAAAAGTCTCTTCCCCTCTACATAGGAAAGAAGGAAGGATAGAAAAAAGAAAAAGATAGAAATCCCTGGGTCAAACCTCTAAAACCTATTTAACAAGACCATTGAACAACTTGTAACCAATTACACTAAATAACAACAAACATCTATAACCCATCAAATGATCAAATTTGGGGGGGATCACCCATCTCACCTTCTGGAGATGGGACATCGCTCTCTTAAAATGACTTCGTGCTGATTTGGGATGTAGTAAACCTGTTTGGGGTCCAAATAACAATGGAAAAATGGGTAAGCAAGTTAATAGTAACATTTAATGTTCAGACTTTTTGTGCTCAGCTATTTAAATGCTCTAAGAAGTTTATAGTCAGAGGCTGAACTTCAGAGTTTTACTGAAGTCCTAGCTGGAACAGTCTATGGAGTTGAACCATTTTAGCCATTTTGAGTTGTTCTGGTTATAGATTTTTGATGAAACACCTATTGAGGAAGTCTGCAAGGCTGGATCATCTGGGCTACTTGTCTTCTTTGGTGTCTCGTCCCTTTTCTTCAGAGGTTTCATTTGTCCAGTTGTCACTGGACTCCTTACATGGATGTGTTAATCTCCTGGAAAGTTAAGAACAGAGCCATGCCCTATTCCTAACTCTGGGCACTATATTTTTTTGGTGGGTAATATGTTTCCTAAAGAATTTTTTTGACAATCTAAAAAGTGTTATCGGGGGCTGGATAGATGGCTCAGTGGTTAAGAGCACTGGCTGTTCTTCCAAAGGACCCAGGTTCAAATCACAGCACCATATGGCAGTTCATAGGGGTCTGCAATGGCCAGGCATGGTGGCACATGACCTTAATCCCAGCACTCGGAAGGCAGAGGCAGAGAGATCTCTGTGAATTCAAGGCCAACCTGGTCTACAAAGTGAGTCCAAAACAGCTAAGGATACATAGAAAAACACTGTCTCGAAAATCAGAAAACAAAACAAAAAAAGCATTATCTTTCTATTGAGATTAAAAAAGAAATTCTTTTGATATTTTGGAACTAAACATACCTTTAAATGTATATATTTTGAAATCCCAAAGGACAATTCACTTGGAATTTTAGCATGCCTTTTGAAAGAAGATTTTAAATATAAATTATTGCAAATCCTATGTGCCTGCCTCTGCCTTCTAAGTATTGGGATCAAAGGCATGTTGGGATTAAAGGTGTGCACCACCACTCCTGGATATAATTTTTTCACTATTTGGAGCTTTTTCTGTGTCAGTCTGGCCTTGAACTCATAGGTCTGCATGTTTCTGTCTCCAGTGTGTTGGTATTAAGGGTGTATGTCTCTCAAGTGATGGGATTATAGGTGGACACCATCCACCACCTGGTTCATTGTAACTCTAGAATTTAAAAGACAACTAATTCTATAGTGATCCTCCTGTCTCTGTTGGAATTAAAGGCATGGGCTAACACTGCCTTTCTCAAATAGTTTTCCTTAGCTCCAAATTACTTCAGCTCTTAGAGGTTTAGAAAACCAGGTCGAACCGTAGTAAACCTTAACTTACTTACAACATTTTAAAACTCTTAACTGCTTTTTTTATTGCCAAACAACAAAAATATCCTTTTTATATAGGAAAAAAACTTCTAAGTTCATATCCAAGAGTGTATGAGCTATGTGGCTCCTGCACTCTAATATTCTAACCTCAGATTAAGACCATTTTTCCTTTCATTCCACTAAGTCAAGATTGCTTTTGATGAATTATCATATGAAAATTTTATATTCTATTTTTATTATAGTTTTAATGTTTAGTTACCCTTTTTTAAAATTAATTTTTTTTCAAGTTATCTCTAGAATACTTTCCTCCCTCCTCCCCTCCCAGTCCATACCTTTCTCCCTCTTTTCTTTCCTTCCTCCCTCCCTCATTATTCCTCTTCTTGGTAATAGGGTTTTCCTCACTTTATCTTCTAATAGTAGCCCTTCCTGCCCTTCCATCCTCTACCCCCTATCACTTCCATCCCAGTCCTCTGGAGTGGAGTGTCCCTACATATCAGTCCTCCATCCCAGTTCAGTCGTCATATGAGGGCCAAGATTCTCCTCATACACTGGGGGCCTACAAGGCAGCACCACTAGGGCAAAGTGTCTCATTTACAGGACAAAAATTCTATATTTGGCCACAATAGTATTGACCCTTGTATATTAATGAAAAATTAAGATTGTATTGGGCTACATCGGTATTGATCTTTGTATATTGATACAAAATTAAGATTATATTTGGCCACATTGGATACAAAATTAAGGGTAATGCTTCTTAAAGGTATTGTTCGTAGTAATACTTAAAAATGAAATGTCAAGTTTTGGCCTCTCGCTACCAACCGACATAAACTGTTTAGGATAATTAAGAAACAGAAACTAATAGTCATGAAAACATGTCATTTTGTTAGTTACTATGACAGTCTATCACAGTTATTTTCTAAGCTACTCAGAAATCAAGTTGCTAAGAGACAAGCAATATTTGCTTATTTAAATATAAGAGATAGATAGGGCATCTTCAAAAACCTCAAGAGAGCTGCAGAATATGGCATTCAAAGATGTTTTCTTAACTTAAGAATTTTTGATATCGAGACATGTCAGCTACTGACAGCACCCCCTATTCTACTCCAAGTAGAAGATGAGCATCGAAGAATCTCCAGTGGGAGATGATTGAATTGGTGGTAAGCCATTCTCTTGGCAAGAAAAACCCCTTGCTTCAGCTGTAGACAGACTTCTGTCCAAAAAGGACAAAACTTGGAAGCAGATAAGTCGACAGCCTAGCTCTGCCAAGACAGAGTAGGTAAGTCCTTCATAATTCCTGCTCTACAATCAATGTCTGTCAGAGAAGCGGGTCCAAATAGCTGAAGATTGATGCTGCAATGTATGGAGAGAAAATGGGAACTGTCCAGGCAGCCACTGGTATGTCATTTCTTAGTTTTGGAAGCTGCAGTCCCTGCACTTCCTATATAATCAGATATATTTATCCCTCTCAGGTCTCTGAGGTGGTTGAAGAACAGATAGCTAGAGTCTCATAGTTAAATTTTGAGTTGTTTAGGAATCAAGAGGGTGTTCTGGATCTAAGAAGATATTTTAAAAATTATGAGGCAAGAGGAAAGTTAGTATGAAAGCTGAGTTAGATATAGAACTTTAAACTCATGGAGATGGTTAGATAGTAGAATGTTAAAGTCAGGTGCCAAATACATATGGACTGAACATTGGGAATATATGCTAAGCCATATAACTCTTATAATTGTGGCCTATTTATTTCTGTTGTTTTGTATTGTATTTATAGTTATAAGAAAAAGAACCATTTTTTGGACTGAAAGGGAGAGCTGTTGGGGGGAAAAAAGAAATACCTTAAACAAAAAAAAAAAAAAGAAGGGAAGGGGATGGGGGGGGTTGAGGGGGGGGAGGGTGGAAGGGTGGGAGTGGAGGGGGGAGTAGGGAGGGGATTATGATTGAGATGTAACTTGAAGAAATAAAAAATAAATTATTAAAAAAAAATAAAAAAATAAAAAAGCTGAATAACTAAAGCAAAAAAAATAAAAAATTAAAAGAAAAGAAGATGAAAAAAAAATTCTACATTCATGTTCCCTTTGGTGCATTGGTTGTAGAATAGTTATCCTGTACTATATGGCTAAAATGCAACGATAAGTGAATATATGCCGTGTGCATCCTTCTGAGTCTGGGTTAGCTCACTCAGGATGAGCTTCTCTATTTACATCCTTTTGGCTGCAAATTGCATAATTTCATTGTTTCTGATAGCTGAGTAGTATTCCATTGTGTAGATGTACCACAGTTTTTTAATCCATTCTTTGGTTGAAGGACATCTGTGTTGTTTCGTTTCTAGCTATTACAAATAAGGCTGCTATAAACATAGACGAGGAAACTTCCTTGTGATTCGGTGAGGAATCATTTAGATGTATACCCAGAAGTAGTATGGCTGGGTCCCGAGGCAGATCTATTCCAAGTTCTCTAAAATATCACCAGAGTGACCACCATAGTGGTTGCACAAGCCTGCACTCCCACCAGCAATGGAGGAGGGTTCCACTTTCTCCATACCCTCACCAGCATGTGCTGTCATATGAGCTTTTGATCTTAGCCATTCTGACAGGTGTGAGATGGAATCTCAGAGTCATCTTGAGTTATATTTCTCTGATGATTAAGGATGCTGAGCATTTCTTCAAGTGTCTACATTAGGAGTTCTCTGTTTAGCTCTGTCTCCCATTTTTTTGATTGCATTATTTGTCATTTAATTTCTTGAGTTCTTTGTAAATTTTGGATATTAGCCCTCTGTCAGATGTGGGGTTGGTGAAGAATTTTTTCCCAATCTGTAGGCTGCTGTTTTGTTCGAATAACAGTGTCTTTTGCCTTACAGAAGCTTTTCAGTTTTATGAGGTCCCATTTATTGATTGTTGGTCTTAGGTCCTGAGCTGTTGGTGTTCTGTTCAGGAATTTGTCACCCATGCAATGAGTTCGAGGGTTTTTCCCACTTTCTCTTCTAATAGGTTTAGTGTGTCTGGCCTTATGTTAATGCCTTTGATCCACTTGGACTTAAGTTTTGTACAAGGTGATAAGTATGGGTCTAATTTTATTCTTTTACATGTGGACATCCAGTTGGACCAGTATCATTTGTTGAAGATGCTGTCCTTTTTCCATTTTATGGTTTTGGCTTCTTTGTCAAAAAATAGGTGACCATAAGTATGTGGGTTCATTTCTGGGTCTTAAATTCGATTCCATTGATCCACTGGTATGTTTCTATACCAGTACCATGCTGTTTTTATTACTATTGCTCTGTAGTAAGCTATACTTTGACTTTTTCCTTTCCAATTTGTATCATTTTGATCTCCTTTAATTATCTTATTGCTCTAGCTAAAACCTCAAGTACTATATTGAAGAGGTATGGAGAGAGTGGGCAGCCTTGCCTTGTCCCTGATTTTAGAAGAAATGCTTTAAGTTTCTCTACATTTAGCTTGATATTGGGTATTGGTTTGTTGTAAATTGTCTTTATTATGTTTAAGTATGGTCCTTGTATTCCTGATCTTTCCAAACTTTTACATGAAGGGTTGTTGTATTTTGTCAAATACTTTTTCAGCATCCAATGAGATATTTATGTGGTTTTTTTTTTGTTTTTTGTTTGTTTGTTTCAGCTTGTTTATGTGGTGGATTACATTGATGGATTTTCATGTTTTAAACCATGCCTGCATCCCTGAGATAAAGCATACTTGGTCATGGTGTATGATACTTTTGATATGATCTTGGATCCTGTTTGCAAGTATTTTATTGAGTATTTTTGCATCCATGTCCATAAGGGAAGTTGATCTGAAATTTTCTTTCTCCATTGGTTCTTTGTGTGTTTTAGGTATCTGGGTGACTCTGGCCTCATAGAATGAGTTTGGCAGTGTTCCTTCTGATTCTATTTTGTGTAAGAGTTTTACGAGTATTGGTATTAGCTCTTCTTTGAAAGTCTGGAAGTTCTGTGCTGAAACCATCTGGCCCTGACTTATTTAGGTTGGGAGACTTATAATGAATTCTTCTATTTCATTAAGGGTTATAGAGTGATAGTACAAAAGGGTTATAGGTCTGTTTACTTG
The DNA here is from genome assembly GCA_907164525.1 of Lophiomys imhausi. Taxonomy (NCBI): domain Eukaryota; kingdom Metazoa; phylum Chordata; class Mammalia; order Rodentia; family Muridae; genus Lophiomys; species Lophiomys imhausi. The sequence continues at coordinate 2,866,435 of CAJQZJ010032593.1, read as the reverse complement.
TTTGTCTGTTCTTGATCTAACCTTGATAGTGAGTTCTATCAATAAAATTGTTAATTTCATTTAGGTTTTCCAATTTTTTGGATTTTTTTATTTCCTCAATATCTGTTGATATTTCCCCCTTTCCAATTCATATTTTGCTGATTTGTGTATTTTTCCTCTGCCTTTTAGTTAGTTTGGCTAAGGGTTTGTCTATTTTCTTGATTTTCTAAATTACTGATTTCAGCCATGAGTTTAATAATTTCCTGCCTTCTGCTTCTCTGGGGAGTGTTTGCTTCTTTGTGTCCTAGCTCTTTCTGGTGTGTTTTTAGGTCGCTAGTATGGGAACTATCCAATTTCTTTTTGAAGGCACTTAGTGATATAAACTTTCCTCTTAGTACTGCTTTCAATGTGTCCCATAAGTTTGGGTATGTTGTGTCTTCATTTTCATTGATTTCTAAGAAGATGTCAATTTCTTTTTTATTTCTTCCCTGAGCCAGAGGTCATTGAGTAGAGAGTTGTTTAGTTTCCATGTGTTTGCAGGATTTCTATTGTTTTTGTTGTTGTTGAAGTCTAGCTTTATTCCATGATGGTCTGATAAATTACATGGGGTAATTTCAATTTTCCTGTATCTGTTGAGGCTTGCTTTGTGACCAAATATATTATGGATTTTGGAGAAGGTTCCATGGGGTGCTGAGAAGAAAGGATATTATTTTGTTTTGGGTGAAATGATCTGAAGACAACAATTAGGTCCATTTGATTCATGGCGTTTGTCAGGTTCATTATTTCTCTGTTTGGTTTCTTCATTGTTGATATGTCCAGTGGTGATAGTGATGTGTTGAAGTCTCACACTATTAATGTGTGGGATTTGAGCTTTAGTAGTGTGTCTTTAACAAATGTGGATGCCCTTGCATTTAAGGCATAGATGTTCAGTAGTGAGTTGTCATCTTGACTGATTGTTCCTGTGATGACTATGAAGTGTCCTTCCCCATCTTTTTTGATTAATGTTGATTGAAAATCTAATTGATTGGTTAGTACAGTGGCTACTCCAGCTTGCTTCTTTGGTCTGTTTGTTGGTATATCCTTTTCTAACCCTTTACTTGGAAATAAGGCCAATCTTTTTTGCTGAGGTGTGTTTCTTGTAAGCAGCAGAATGCGAGATTCTGTTTTCACATCCATTCTGCTAGACTGTGTCTTTTTTTATGGGAACTGAGTCCATTAATCTTGAGGGATATTAATGACCAGTGATTGTTACTTCCTGCCATGTTGATATTGGTGAAAATAGTGTAGGAGTGAGCTTCTCATCCTTTGGTTTTGCTGCTGGCTGGGTATTTGCTTCTTGTGTGTTTTTTTTTTTTTTTTTTTTGTGTGTGTGTAGTTAACTTCTTTGGGTTGGAGTTTTCCTTCTAATATCTTCTGTAGAGCTGAATTTGTGCATAGATATTGCTTGAATTTAGCTTTGTGCTGGAATGTTTTGTTTCCTCCATCTATATTGATTGACAACTTTGCTGAAAATAGTAGCCTGGCCTGCCATTTGTGGTTTTTTAGGGTCTGCAAGACTTCTGACCAGGCCCTTCTGGCTTTTAGTGTTTCTGATGAAAAGTCAGGTGTGATTCTGATAGGTTTGCAATTTTATAATACTTGGCCCTTTTCCCTAGCAGCTTTTAATATTCTTTCTTAGTTCTGATCATTTAGTGTTTTCATTACTGTGTGGCAGGAGGATTTTCTTTTCTGCTCTAATCTATTTGGAGTTCTGTAAGCTTCTTGTATAGTTATAGGCATCTCTTTCCTTAGGTTTGAGAAATTCTCTTCAATGATTTTGCTGAAGATATTTTCTAATCCTTGAAAATGAAAATCTGCCGGGCGGTGGTGGCGCACGCCTTTAATCCCAGCACTTGGGAGGCAGAGGCAGGCGGATCTTTGTGAGTTCGAGGCCAGCCTGGTCTACAAAGCGAGTCCAGGACAGCCAGAGATATTCAGAAAAACCCTGTCTCAAAAAACAAAAAAAAAAAAAAAAAAGAAAAAAAAGAAAATGAAAATCTTCTCTTCTATTCCTATTATTTTGAGATTTCCTCTTTTCATATTGTCTTGATTTCATGGAGGTTTTGTGTCAGTATATTTTATTTTTATTTTTTTGGATTTTTACATTTTCTTTGATAAATATATCAATGTCTTCAATTTTATCCTCTATGCCTGACATTCTTTCTTCTATCTCTCATATTCTGTTGGTGAATCTTGTGTCTGTAGTTCTTTTTCTTTTTCTAAGGTTTTCCATTTTCACCGGTGATTTGGGTTGTGTTTTCTTTATTGCCTCAACTTCCTTTTTCCGGTCTTCCATTCCTTTATGAGCTTTATTCATTTCCATCACCTCTATTGTAGTATTTTGTTCTTGTTCTCTGAGATATTTTATTTCCTCTCTTAAGCCTTCTACTGTTAATATAAGCATAGGATTAAGGTCATTTTCCTTCATTTCTTTTGTGTTAGGATTCCATGGTTTTCTCTAACAAAGAAGAAGAAGAAGAAGAAGAAGAAGAAGAAGAAGAAGAAGAAGAAGAAG
>CAJQZJ010032593.1:2806488-2863892 GCA_907164525.1 Lophiomys imhausi | reverse complement strand
AGAAGAAGAAGAAGAAGAAGAAGAAGAAGAAGAAGAAGAAGAAGAAGGAGAAGGAGAAGGAGAAGGAGAAGGAGAAGGAGAAGGAGAAGGAGAAGGAGAAGGAGAAGGAGAAGGAGAAGGAGAAGGAGAAGGAGAAGGAGAAAGAAAGAAGAGGAAAGAAGAAGAAAGAAGGAAGAAGGGAGGAGGAAGAAGAGGAGGAAGGAAGATAACTATGTTCTGGAATTATCATAATGCTTTGGTGGTTTTTTTTTTCTTTTTTTATCGTGTTCTTGCACTGGCCTTTAGACATCTGGTTGACACTCATGTTTTCTGGCTGTTTCTGATGCCAGTTCCCCTTGGTGGTCAGGAAAACCCTCTGTTCTGGGGGCTGGATAATCCTGAGATTCTGGTGTAAACCTCTGATGATGGGCATGTTCCTGTAATAGACTGGTTCCCAAAAAGTAGCTGCCACTCTCCTCAGCTGGTTGTGACTCAATTGGACCTATATGCAGGGGATTGGAGTGAGGACGAGGCTATTCTGTGAGGACCTGAGTGCTGGAAGGTCCACTTAGGAAGGCAGGTCGATCTGTGGACCAGAGGTTGGACCCGTATGACACTTGGGCCTGTGATCTCCCCTCAAGACACAGTCATCCTGCTTCAGCAGCTAGCCTGAGTGTACAGGCATGGAGTTCCACCTATGAGGAGTGCCAGTGTTGGAGTCCCTGTTGCTGACTGTCCCAAAAGCTCAGGTGCTGGAGTGACCCAATGTTTGTGGGGAACACACTGTTGCTGGCTCTGTTTTCAGTCAGTCTCAGCTCCTGATTGCTTTGTTGTGGCTGGGTTTGGTTTCTGTCACTCAGCTAAAGTGCACACTGTGCTGCCATGTTGGGAACTCTGGAAAGAAAATCTTACTTACCTTTGCTCTTGTGGTCTGGTTGTTTTTCCCATTTGGGTGTAGAGTTCCATTTGGAGGTTGGATATCAGGTAGGCAGGCAGATATTTTTTTAATATCTATTCCATACTATTTATTACTATTTTAAATTTTTCATTATTTGTTATTATTTCTTACTTTTGTATTTTGAAATCATTTTGAATTTATAACACTAACAAAACAATAGGATATCTGTGTTTCTTGCATGCATCTTTACTTAATGCTAATATTGCAATATTTTATTTAAAGAGTATATAACATTAATAAAATACTCATCTAATCTGTAGATTTTGTTGTATTTCTCCAACTTTTCTATTAGTCTGGTTTTCAACTTCAGCATCTTATATATCTTAACTCTTTAGTATCCTTTAATATTTGACAGTTTCTTAGTACTGCTTCGATTTTCATGACTTTAACATTTGGAAGCCAATGAGTTGGGCATTTTATAGAAATATCTCTTAGTTTGGATTTGCCTGATAGTTTTCTCATTATTGGTCTGGGTAATAGATTTTTGAGACTAATATCACAGAGCTGAGTGCCCTTTTCATCACATTGTGTGAAAGGTTGTCTGATACTGACATGAACTTTAGTGATACTAGCCTGAATGATTTGGCAAACACAATATCAGCAATCTCTCCAATATAGGCTTTTTCAAGACTTTATCATTTTAAACAACTTTTGCTTTGAGTTTTTGCATTTGTTGTCTGAGAAGATTTTTTTTAACATAACTGTAAATGTTTTTTTTTGCGGACATTTAATCATGTTGAACATTGTGTAATACTTGTGTTTTTCATTTATATTATGTAAAATTTTTCATATGAAGTATATTGGGATTTTTTTTCTCCCAGTTAATCCAGGTTTTGGCTTTGTAAATGTTTTACTTTTTTTTCTTTTCTTTTTGGTGTGTATTTTCATGGATTCTCAATAAGAATGTGTAACACTGCTTAGCTAAAGTGTTCGGCCAGCTCTTCCCAATTCCTTGGTATTATCTGATGTTATTCTTCTTTTACTGCAATGTGTTCTGAGCCTCTTAATCTCTCTTGTTTCCTTCTTTCTCATAAGCGCATACCATCCACCTGATGTCTCTTTCTTTGACACCTTTCCAAAAGAGTCCTCTGAAATTTTACCATTCTCCCTACTTAAAAACATCTCAGTCCCAAATTATTATGGGCTCCTAGAGTTGGCTCTTGTAGGTTGAGTTTATTCTCCTACACAATTTGCAATTTTCAGTTTTCTGTGTCTCATTATTATGAGCTAAGCATGGATAATTTAGTTCCCTCCCTTTGTTGTTCACTGTGGTATTATCATAAAATGTATCAGAAGATTTACACAGAGAAGACTGTCAGGGTGAGGGTTTTTTTTTTTTTCTATCACCATCCTTTCTTTTCTAACAATAGGCAATCATCAGAGGACAGAAGAAGTATCACATTAAAAATAATGACAATGTGTTCTGGCTTTTACAGACAGTAATTATGAAGACAATAACTTAAACACAGACTTTCAGGAATAAATCCAGAGGAAAAGAGATAATATTTCCAGTATGATTTAATCTTTATTATTTTTTATATTTCTGAGAAAAATCATTAAAACATTGTCCTGATTCTTTTCAACCAACATTCTTTATTAGTCAACTTTTGTTTGGAGGATTACTGTCATGATTCAAAAGCTAGTTATAAGAATTGCTAATAAAAAGTGTGCATTAGCCTTGTTCATTTTTTAGGTCACCATATCATCAGGTGCTATTGAAGTGGGAGAGATTTGGTGTGGTTTTGGCCTTTATTTCTTCCTAACTTGTGTTCTATAAGTTCATGTATTATAAGAAACTCCTAAGTCTAGCAAAACTATTATTTGGAAGAAAATTATCCCTTTCTTCATTTTTAATCTTCTACATATAATTGTGTAGCCAATGGCTATTAAACAGTGTCAGGGAAGAACACTGTGGCTTTGATACACTTGATGATATCAAAACCTGATTTCCAGACGAGCACTTACCTAATTCAAGAGTATTTATGGTTCATTAATTACAAAGGGTTATGATAGTGTTTGTGTTAACCATGGAAAATATTTTCTTATTTGGAGAGTGCAATACATATTTCACTACTAAGATATTAGATTTGTGTTTATGTTCAAATGCAACATATTAGAAGTTTCTATTCCATTTATCAACAAACATAAATTTAGCATCTGTCCCACTTGCTATAGAAGACACAATGAATCAACAAGTGTTCCAGAATACAGGAGCAAAGATCCCATAATTTTAATGCAATAGGTTTGATGGAGCAGTATGAAATATATTTCACTTTAAAGTTACATTTGTTTGGTGTGGATTGAACAAACTGATATTCATTAAGTTTAGTCTATCTGAGTTACTATTTTCCACAAGTATATCATATTGTCAAAACTTTAATAATGTTGCTATGTAAAGAATGAATGGCAAGGAAGAAGGAACTTGTTTTTCAAAGAACTTAAAAAATGAAACTGCAGCAGCTGAGGACCCTAAAAGTTCCTAAGTCTCCTAAGAGATTATTCATCAATTCGGGATATGATCATTGTATAACAGTTGCAGCAAGCAGGGGTGATGGGACAAAAGTCTCCCCAGATGAAGCACCAAGATACATCTGAAGAAGAGATCACTGTAGAAAAGAAAAGTTGACTTGGGTATGAGTGTATAGAGAAAAAAGACATTTACAGAAATGTCATACTGTCAATTTTACAGATTGTATTAAATTGGTAGGTATTATTTTGCAAACAGTGGAGAGTTTTAGGTAGCAGACAGAGAATAATATGCAATTTTGACTATATTGTGAAATGTAGATGAGAATTAGGATATAAATGAAGAAAGCAAAATTAGTAAAGTCATCCAGAAAGATAAAATGCCCTCAACAAATATGTTAAAGAACAATATAGAGACAGCTTTCCAAAACTATTTTAAGTGCCACAATCAGTTTATTTCTTTTATTATGATTATGTATTTATATAAGGTGGAGGGAGGTGTGCCCCAATATGCAGGAGTATGTAGCAGAAATAAGAGTACAAGCTAGTGTACTCAATTCTCTCCTTGCACTTTTAAATGGATTTCAGGGATCAAATTCAGGTGGCCAGGCTTATGTAGGAAGTACCTGCTGAGCCATATTGCTGGCCCTGATTTTTTTTAATACTATAGTTTTAACAACAATGAAAGACAAGCCTTCCAGCAAACAGAACAACTGAAGAAAGAAGATCAGAACAATGAGTCGCATGTTTATAACTGGCCCCATTCAGTCCTGTAGCAGTGAAATATACATATCGTATGACTTGATACAAATTCTATTTATATTCACAGAATATAATTCAGAGAATTCAGTTAATGATAATCAAATAACAACTTAAACAATATAATCATTTATTCCTGCTTTATATGTAATGAAATAATCAGTTACATCCAAGGTATCAAAGGGAGAGCTCATTTGAGTAGTGACCACTTAGCAATGAGAACCAGAAGATATTTCAAATAATTATTTCTATTAGTCTACCTCAAAGAAATGAATAATGAAATCAAAGAAACAGTATTACTTAACACAAAATTATCCAAATGAGAAATGCACTGAATAATACAAATTATACATGTTTATGAATTTCAAATCATATTTACTATTATCAATCTGTATTAAATATTCTATGATTCTCATTTCATTTTAAATACCTCAAATTTAATTTCTTATGAAAGTTAATCTAATTCATTGAGATTTGAAGAATGGTTTGTTTTGTTTTTTTTTTCTTATGTGTGACCATCTATTTTAATTCCCTACATATGTTAGCTTCCACTTGCTTCCTGCAGGTAGGAAAATTTTCTTCAGAGCTTACAAAACAATACAAAGTAAATGGAAGTTTGGCATGAGAACTACTGTGCAATAATGAGATAAAAGGTCATTTAAGTGAATTTAAAAAAGAACTGTTTGCCCATCTTGTTTCTTTATATTGAAAAAATAACATATTAGCTGTTTTGGCATACAACAGCCCTCCTAGAGAATATCCTTTCATTTTTCATTCAAGGAGGTATTTTCCTGGAAGAGATTCTGACAAGAAAGTAACAATTGAGATTTTACATATTGAAACTTTTATTACTTACTTGTAAATAAGAATGGCAAATAAAGGCTTCCAGATTATTTACATCAACTGGATTGTTAAAGATGAGAAATTGAAAGGGTGTTACATTATTTTTGAGTGCTAGTTTTCATTAGAGGAGAAAAGAAGCAGTACACAGGACTGACACCAAAGACTCAGAAAACTGGGATGCATTGTGACTTCCGCTGAGTCATCTACATCACAGAACACCTCACTGAAGTGAACCAGAACTCCCCTCTAAAGAATGAGAGCTGAGTGTCCTTATGGTACTACTGGTTAATCAGAGGGAGGAAGTATCGTTCTATACTAGCTAGTCATAAAGTCTGCACTGTGATTTCTGTAGGCCAAGGACTTCCTCTAAGCTACACATTAGATAAGCATTCTCTTTCCAGAGTTTTCATTAATTATAGAGAAGAAAAATGAATTAGACTTCCATAGCTTCATCACATTATGGTATTTGAGGTTTCTTTTCAGTCTGATGAAGCCATATGATTTTAGTCATAGAAAATCAATTATGTGATAGACTTCATTTGGACTACGAAGTAGATAAGAAACTGTCTTGTCTTTGTTGTTATGCGTGATTTATTAGTAGTTATTTTGTGAGGTGATATTAATGAATGGTATTATGAGATATATACCATATTTGGTAATGTACTGCTAATTATGTGATACTGAAAGACCCAGGAGTGGGAAGTCCCTCACCCGACACTTGGGATATCACGGCCACCAAAAAAACTCTCAAGAGACCTTCTTGATGCAATCACAAGAGGTTTATTTTGGGTATCAGTGCACTGAGGACACAACTCATATCCCACGCAGGGGTAGAGGAGCTTGAGATGCCCAGCTGCCTGAGGGCAAAGGTTTTATAGGGGAGCACCACAGATTAAGGGGGTGAGGGAAATCACAAGTGGAAAGTACCAACTCATTCTTTAGTTAATTAGCAGGAAACACACCCTACACTTATTTTTCTTAGGAATGAACCTAATCTTATTTTGCTATCTACTTTGTGGTCAGCCAGTTCCTGAAACCCAGGGCCCATGACTCGATTGACCTTCATTCTTGGTTCCATCCTTTTTATGATCAGCTAAGTTCCTGGAACCCAGCTGGCCTGGCTACACTGGCTGCCAAGGGGGTCTCTAAAATTTTCATTCCTTTCATTCCCCACTTCTTCTAGTCCATTGTTCTAATCTTAGAACCTATACATCCGTGTTATCTTATTTATTATTATCTTGTCCCTGTAACCCTGGATATTGTTGTTTCAGCATTAAAGTCTGTACGGCACTTACTCTTAATTGATGAAAGTACTGAGGGGCCTGTACTAGGGCAGCTGTTCCAGTGTCACACCTAATCCTAAAATTACAGCTAAAGTCAGGGAAATAGGATCCCTCTTAAATCACTTAGGGCGGAAATCAAATTCATCCACAAAGGCATCTGTGGGGAGATAGAGTACTCTAGGCATAAGCTGTATTAACATACAATAATCTTTGGTACCATTAAAGATATTAGTGGCAACACAGGGAGTTAATCCTGTGTTGCAGGCCCACTATTTATCTATGCCAGGATATAAGTATCTGGTATCAGAAGTCTTTGGAGACCTCAGGGTCTCATTGCATAAGTGTTCATAGGCAGCAGGTGGATTTCCTAAACAAGTCCCTTTCCCTGACACTTCAGTTAGGGTCAGTTTGTTCTTCTCATGTCATGAGCAGGAGTCATGGTTGGTGGTGTTATTAAAAATACCCAACGTGGTGATGCCCTCATAGTAAGGGGGTCCAGAAGTTAAACCGAGCCAACATCTTCCACACCGCCTAGCTGCACACCTGTCCCTACCTTTCCTTGGACAGATGTAAAAGTCTTGTTGAGACAGCCCACATGTCCCTCTGGCCTCCCACACCGAACTTTGATCCTAGCCCTTTAGGGTGTCTTCATCGAGGGTCCCTCTCAGGGAGGTTCTGGGAGTCTGGCTCAGGAATATCCCACTGTTCCAGACCTGCAAATAGCTGGCAGAAGTCAGGAAAGGGAGGAGGCTACCTTAGAGATTGACCAAACAATTTCCCCAGTTTGGGAAGCCATCTTCCAGGTGAGGGTTTGAGGGGCATGGAGGTTGTCATTCCCTATCTGAAGAGCACCTGTGACGCAGGCACAGCTTAAGAGGGTCCACAGTCTTTTCCAATCTCCACTCATCCTTAGTAGGTTCAGGAGCTTTCTTTACGTGCGAGGCATGGATCCAAGCAGAGATGCCCTCTATCTTCACTGTGGTGGGGGTGGTCAGGAGCACCAGGTATGGTCCTTTTCAGTGAGGCTCAAGGTTCCCAGCTCGATGGTGCCAGACGAGTACAGTGTCTCCAACCTGGAACTGATGAGGCATGCTCAGATCTCCAGCTTCATACACCTCTCTGAGCTGCTCCCAGACCACTTCTAGGGCTTTCATGCGGGTGAACAAGGGTTTAGAAAGGACAACATCAGGAGCAAATACTCCACCTGCCTCAGTAAGAGGAGGAGGACTCCCACAGAGAATCTCATAAGGTGTCAGCTTGAGTCAGCCCTGGGGTATTTCTGACCCGGAACAGGGCAAAAGGAAGGAGGGCTATCCAGTCTCCCCCGCCAGTCTCTAAGGCTAATTTAGTCAAGGTCTCTTTTAGGGTTCTATTCATCCTTTTTACCTATCCTGAACTTTGGGGATGATAGGCACAATGTAATTTTCATTTAATCCCCAGTTGATTGGCCAGTCCCTGACTTACCTGGGCAACGAAAGCGGGTCCATTATCAGACCCAATTCCCTTGGGTATTCCAAATCTCGGAAAAGTTTCTTCAAGAATCTTCTTAGCCACTGCATTAGCAGTCTTAGTCCTTGTAGAGAAGGCCTCTACCCACCCTGAAAATGTATCTATAAAAACTAAAAGATATTTGTTTCCATATTTAGCCGGTTTAATTTCTGTAAAATCCACTTCCCAATAGGCCTCCTGTCTATCACCCCGGAGTCTTTTTCCCAGGTTATACATGGAAGGTCTGGCATTAGTCAGAGCACAAGCTTTGCAGTTCCTGACTATCTCTGCTGTTAAATCAGAAAGTCCAATTACATAATAGTTAGAGGACCTTACCACATCTTTTAGTTTCTTTTCTCCTAGGTGAGTCAGACATGTAAATTGGTGACATACTTGCGTCCTTCTTCTTGAGGTAGGACTCGTTTATCGTCCTCTGTTCTAACCATACCACAAGGTGATTCTCCAGCCAACCCTAGTTTTTTTATGGCCTGCAAGTCTTCAGGGGTATACCTAAAGCTGATTTCTCTGATATCTTTAGAACCAAGGGTGGTTAAGATCATTGTCCCTTGGGCTGCTCGTTTGGCTTCTAGATCTGCCATCTGATTTCCTTTAGCCACTGCATCCTGTGCCTTCTGGTGTCCAAGGCAGTGGATAAAAGCCACTTTCATGGCAGATGTATAGCCTCAAGGAGGCTCAGAATCTCTTCTTTATTTTTAATGTCTTTCCCCTCTGATGTCAACAGCCTTCTTTGACTATATATTGCCCCATGCACATGGGCAGTGGCAAAAGCATACCTGCTATCAGTATAAATATCGATGGACTTTCCCTCTGCCACCTTCAGGGCTCGTGTTAACGCAATAAGTTCAGCTTTCTGGGCAGAAGTTCCTTCTGGCAAGCTGCTAGCCCAAATCACTTGCCTCCCATTTACCACTGCAGTTCCCTCCATCCACTTACCTTCAACCACGAATCTGGTTCTTTTGCCAGGATGTCAGGTCAGCAGTCATTGGCCTCAGGGTAGTAGAGTAGCAGGATTCAGGATGGCCATGGGAGGGGGGTCAAATATCACCCTCTCAGTCAATAACAGGCTCTGGTAGTGGGTCATTTTAGCATTAGTCATCCACCGGTCAGGGGGGCTGCTGGATAATGTACTCAAGGGCATGGGGTGCCACCACTGTAATCTGCTGTCCCAAAGTCAGTTTATCAACATCTTTGACAAGTAAGGCCACAGCTGCAATAGCTTTCAGGCATGTGGGCCATCCGCTTGCAACAGGATCCAGTTTCTTAGATAAATAGGCCACCGACCTCTTCCAAGGTACTAAAGTCTGAGTAAGAACGCCTCTGGCATCCCCTGCCCTTTCATCCGCATATAGAGTGAAAGGCTTGGTTAAGTCAGTAGGGCTAAAGCTGGTGCCGTTAACAAGGCTTTTTGATATCTTTAAAGGCCTTCTGATGTTCAGAGGTCCAGGTGAACCCTCCCCCTTCCTTGGTGAGGGGAAATAAAGGGGGTGTCAGCATAGCAAACCCGGAATCCATAGTCTACAAAAACCAAGCAGTGCCCAGGAATTATCTTACCTGGCGTGGGGTGGTCAGGACAGGAATCTGGGTGACAGTCTTTTTCCTGGCTTCCATCAGCCATCACTCTTTATCTCTCAGGGTGTATCCCAGATAGGTGACCTCAGTTTTACACAACTGAGCCTTCTTAGCAGAAGCCCGATACCCCAACTCATCAAGTTCCGCCAGCAGTCTCTTGGTTCCTTGGAGACACTCAGATTTATTTGATGCTGCCAAGAGTAAATCATCTACATACTGCAACAATGTTAGCTGAGGATTTTCAGCTCTGAAGGAGGCAAGATCCCGATGAAGAGCCTCATCAAAGAGGGTAGGGGAGTTTTTGAATCCTTGTGGCAACCAAGCCCAAGTCAATTGTCCCGTTAGTCCATTGTCAGGATCTCTCCATTGAAAAGCAAAGATGGGTTGACTGTCCAGATGTAACTTTAAGCATAAAAAAGTATCTTTTAAATCTAGAACAGAGTACCAATTCCTTTCTGGTAGAAGCGAGCTAAGGAGGTTATAAAGGTTAGGCACAGTTGGATGAATATCTTGAACTCTCTTATTAACTTCTCTTAAATCTTGGACTGGCCTGTAGTCATTAGTGCCTGGCTTCTTTACCGGTAAGAGAGGAGTGTTCCAAGGTGACTGGAAGGGAACCAGGCTGCCCTTTTGTAACAGTCTGTGAATGTGAGGTCTGATCCCCTCTCTGGCTTCATGACTCATTGGGTACTGTCTTACCCTAATAGGGGAGGCACTGGTTTTTAGTCCCACTACTATGGGAGGAACTCTTTCTACCATCCCCAGACCTGTAGGGGTTAGATAAATTAGATTTAGAAAATATATAGGAGTTTCTGATACTGTCTCTTAATTCGGGGCCTGAAGAGCATTATCAGCATGAAGTCAGGAAAAACAGGAAAGACTTAATAGACTGAAAAACAAGGTTGAAGTCAGGAAAAACAGGAAAGACTTAATAGACTGAAAAACAAGGTTGAAGTCAGGAAAAACAGGAAAGACTCAATAGACTTGAAGAAACAAAGTATCTGGCCTGACATTGTTTTCAGCTGCTAAGTGGGCGGAGCCCAAATTAAGCTGAAACAGAGTTCCTCCTATTTAAGGACAGTGCATGGAGCCGAGAAGAAGAGGCCGCTGATGCTAGAGAGCTCCAAGAGTCCTGCTGAAAAAAGTGCTGGCCATCATTTGATGGCCAGATTTCCCTGAAGCAGAAAGAAGCTGGTGAGCAAAGAAAGCCTGAGCAAGACACCAAAAGGCCGAGGACTAAACCCTGTGGCTCAGCTTTTGCCTAGAGGGGTTTGATCTGTCCAAACAGTGGCCTAAAGGAAATTGTGCCTGGCTTTAAGGACTGAGGCAGAGCAGCTGAGTTCCTGATTCAAAAGAAGTAAGTTGGCCTGCAGACGGCTGGGGTCTCCCACAGAGAAGAAAGCATGAAGCCTTATTTAAGGTGAGACTGCAATAACCAACTTACCCTGATGAACCTGCATCTGAGAGATCCAGAAAAAAGGACTGCTAAGTGCGTTAAAGAATCTACAACAAAGACTGTGTTCCTGACAACTGAGGACCTGCCTCAGAGACTGTATCATTCTAAAAGGTTATGAAAGTAGTTGTTATAATTATCAATAGGTTTAGTGGATAGGTTAAAGGGGTTTTAGGAATTTATAGGATTAATAGTTAAGAAATTGTTGGTGTTTGTTATAAGTGAATTTAGTAATAAATAAATAAGTGTTAAATAATAATTTAAAAGTTCGGTTACACAGACCTCTGGTTTCAGCCTAGGCCTTTGGGAATTCTGCCAACCAGTCACTGATATCCAGGGCCTTTTGTTGCCCGGGAGGCTCATGGAGCCGATATTCTTCTTCAAGTTTTAAGGCCAATATCATAGAGGTAGAGGTTCCCCACATCACCTCTGGCCCTTCCTTAGCAAACTGAATCTGTGCCTTCAGCTTGGTTAATAAGTCTCTTCCCAACAAAGGCATAGGGCACTCAGGAATGACCAGGAAAGAATGGGACACCTGTCCTTTCCCCAGGTCAACCATTCATGATGTGGTCCAAGGATATTGCTTTTGCCCAGTTGCCCCTACAACTATAGTCTTTTTGTTTTTTTAATTTTCCCAATGGTTGTTTCAGGACCGAGTATTCTGCTCCAGTGTCCACCAAAGTTTACAGGGGCCCCCTTCACATTCAGGGTTACCCTAGGCTCAGGGAGGGGGACCGAGCCCCATCGCCCCTAATTATCTTCTTCAAGAGCCAGGACCTTAGGTGTCTTGCCCTTCTTCTTTGGGCAATCTCGAGCCCAGTGTCCTTTCTCTTTACAATAGGCACACTGATCTTTTTCCAACCTGTGTCTCTATTCTCCATTCCCATTCAGTCTAGGTCTTCTGTTGTCCAGGTTCCCTGTCTATCTAGGCCCTGTTCTCTCTCTTTCTCTATCTCCTACAACTGCGGCCACTATCCTAATCATGTTTCTTTCTTGTTTGTGATCCCCCATCCTCTCTTTCTTCTCTCTCTCTTTTCTCTTTCTTGTTTCTCTTCCTCAGTCTCTCTCTTATGGCACACTTTCTCTGCCTCTCTAACAAGATTCCTATAAAGGCCATAGCCACAGCCACTCCTTGTCCCTCAGAGGTCTGATCAAAGGGAATGTAATGCCTGTAGGCCTCCATCAACCTCTCAAGGAATACAGATGGTGGCTCAACAGGACCCTGAAGTACTTCTCTTACCTTGGCCAAATTGGTGGGGTGCCAAGCCCACCTCTGAGACCTGCCACTGGAGTCTGGCAGAAAAACTGTCAGCAGCTCCCTACCTGCAGCCGTGTTGAAGTCCTAATCTGGTCAATCAAGGGGGAACCCAGCGTTGATCTCATTCGGGAGGGTAGTGGGGGTCCTATTGTCATCTGGGACATTCTTCCTTGCCTCCAAGAGCATTCTCTCCCTCTCCTCTGTAGTAAAGAGAACCTGCAAAAGCTGCTGGCAATCATCCCAGGTGGGCTGGTGAGAGAACATCAAGGATTCCACCAGACCTGTAAGACTAGTAGGGTTCTCAGAGAAAGATGGGTGGTTAACTTTTTAATTATATAAATCAGCTGAGGAGAAAGGCCAATATTGTATGGGTTGCAAAGCTGGTGGGCCCACATGGGGAGGGGTATGATGACTCAAAGAGGTAGAGCCACAGTGGAATTGGGTCCCTCTGAGCTCAATCCTCTCCGACTCCAACCGGCCCACCTCCCTCTGCTCCTTGTGGCTGGAGGTAGTGGGGTGGCGGTGGCGAACTCGGCCACTCTGGTGGCTCCTTGATCTCGGAATAGATCTTAGGCGGAGCCGAATATTTTGTTTCCGAAGCTGGCTTTTGTTTTAATTTGGGCTCTGTGCCACAGAGAGCCAGGGCTCGGGAGCCTGGCTTTCTTCCTCTCACCCAAGGTTTTACCCATGGGGGTGTGTCCAGAACCAGGTCTTGCCAAAAAGTAATGTATGGCTCTTGATCAGGATGAGACAATAGCTTTTATCTCAAAAATAATGGTCCAGTAAAAGTCCCTTCGGATGGCCACCCGACATCAAACGTAGGCCACTCTGAAGCACAAAAAGTCTGCCACGGTCTCTTTTTAACCTCAACTGACAAATTATGAGCTCTAGTTCTAACTTCAGTCCAAAGATCCAGTGTCAAACTTAGAGGAGTCATTACGGTCTGTCCCATTGTCACAAGTAACACAAAACACAAACACAAGATACACAGAAAAACACTACGAAAAATCCTTCTCAATCTCAAATGCCGGCACCACTCCAGAGAAACAAAAGGCTGGGAGGTCTCTCGCATTCCCTCTCTCAAGAGGACCACTGTATCCTCCCTGGCACCCAAATGGGTTCCTCCCAGGCATCCCTGGGGTCCCTGTCCTCCTGGGATATCTCCCAAGGCTACAGCCGCTGATTCACTAGCACATCTGCCTGATCACCGCGTCCGTCTCCTCAAGAGACAGAATCAGCTGTAAAACTGCAAGCAACCTTCGCGAAGGCAACTTTTGCTCAATGCGCAAACCATATAACAGAACCAGACAACAGAGACAAACCCAGGACACAGAGACAGAAATCTCACAAACCAGACAACAGAAATAGGCCCAAGACACAGAAATCTCACCTCCAAGTGGGTTCTTGTGGAGATTGGGGTGGCCACAAATTCCTGGCCAATGCACCAAATGAAAAACCCAGGAGAGGGAAGTCCCTCACCCGACACTCGGGATATCACGGCCACCCAAAAACTCGCAAAAGACCTTCTTGATGCAATCGCAAGAGGTTTATATCGAGGATCAGTGCACTGAGGACACAACTCATATCCCACGCAGGGGTAGAGGAGCTTGAGATGCCCAGCTGCCTGAGGGCAAAGGTTTTATAGGGGAGCACCACAGATTAAGGGGGTGAGGGAAATCACAAGTGGAAAGTACCAACTCATTCTTTAGTTAATTAGCAGGAAACACACCCTATATTTGTTTTTCTTAGGAATGAACCTAATCTTATTTCGCTATCTACTTTGTGCTCAGCCAGTTCCTGAAACCCAGGGCCCATGACTCGATTGACCTTCATTCTTGGTTCCACCCTTTTTATGATCAGCTAAGTTCCTGGAACCCAGCTGGCCTGGCTTCACTGCCTGCCAAGGGGGTCTTTAAAATTTTCATTCCTTTCATTACATGAGCTATCTTTTCCTTTTTCTGTACCTTAAAGTACTAAATCAGAGTCCACCCAGATGACTCAGGGTAAGGGAATTTGTTACCAAGACTGGAGACCTGACCTGAGTCCCATTACCAGAATACAGATGGTGAAAAGACAGAAGCAATACTTCAGAATTTTCTGGCTTCCACATAGGAATGGTGCACATGCACATGCCTCTTCTCTACAACATACACATAAATGTAAACAAAAAGAATTACATCATTCATGGCCCAACAAACTTACAGGATTTTAGGGGTTTTCTCAGCACTACACTGAATGCAGCTACAACTATTAATTAACTTTTATTCTTGGTGAGATTACAATGATAAGTTTTAGTAGTTCATAGGAAAGTAACAAAGCAGACTAGACCAAGCCACACTGTACCTACTATACATTCATTCCTAGGCCAAAACCACAACTCCAGAAAGCATTGCTCATTCACAAGCTTCTGTAAAAGACAAGCCATGTATTTTCATTTCATTTTATTTGTTTCTGTAAAACACATGAAATTTCATTATTTGAAGATTTCAAAAATCCCCTAAAGCAATAAAGTTAATATCAAATATATATAATTGTATTAAATATTATTTCATATTTATTAAATTCAGATCATATCCCCAAAGTAATAATCTTGCTTGGAGAAAATTAACAATCTCTATATGATATATGCAAGCAACATTGAGATTTCTTTAATGTTATATACATATACCATGTGGTATGCACCAATCCACTCAAACATATAATCTAAAGATCTTTAGATTTTATTTGATTATTATGACAAAATTACATAAAAGATCATCAAAACTAGTAACAATAAAAAATATAAAGGGCTAGATCTTCAATGTAAAATCAATTTTAGAAGATAGAATCATAACACACATGTAGCATTGTATGTAAAGTGGGAATAAAATATGTAACAAAACATCTTGCATTTGGGAATTTTAAAAAGTAAGGAAAGTTTCTTGAAATTAATATTGCTTTCAAAACATAAAAGAAAGGAATTCTGTAAAGGACACCAATTAAATCTATAATTAAATGTGCTTGTCTATTCTGATTGTTTATTTAAATAAAGGAACACTTCATTTTCTCTTTCTGGGAAGAAAGATAAATTGACCTTAAAAATTATCTCTTATGTGAAAATGTAGAAGAGGTTTTTTTAATGTTTATTTATTACTTCAATTTAAATCTTCATCACAGTTTCCTATCTCCACTCATCCCTGGACCACCCTCTCACCCTTTCACCCTCTTTCTCTTCTCCTACCTATCCTACTCCTCCATTGTGAAGCACCCTACATATCAGCCCACTTCCGATTGGCAGCCATATGAGGGCTAAGAGCTCCCTCTCTTGCACTGGGGGCCTACATGGCAGCTCCACTAGGGCAAAGTATCCCACTGACAAGTAACGATGTCTATGTTCCTTCCTGTTCCTTTAAGTCTGTTGATTGTAGGATAGTTATCCTGTATTATATGACTAAAATCCAGTTAGAAGTGAATAGATGCCTTGTGTATCTTTCTGGGTATGGATTAGCTCACTCAGGATGAACATTTCTAGCTCCATTCATTTGGCAGCAAATTGCATGGTTTCCTTCCATTGTGTAAATGTACCACAGATTTTTATCCATTCATCAGTTGACGGACATCTGGGTTGTTTCTAGTTTCTAGCTATTACAAATAAAGCTGCTATGAACATAGTTGAGGAAATGTTCTTGTGGTTTAATGAGGAATCGTTTGGATATATACTCAGGAGGGGTATGGATGGGTCTTGAGGTAGAGCTATTACAAGTTTTCTAAGATATTGCCAGACTGATTTCCACAGTGGTTGTATAAGTTTGCACTCCCACCAGCAATGGAGGAATGTTCCCCTTTCTCCACAACCTCGCCAGCATGTGGTGTCATTTGAGTTTTTGATCTTAGTTATTCTGACAGGTGTGAGATGGGATCTCAGAGTCATGTTGAGTTGAATTTCTCTAATGATTAAGATTGTTGAATATTTTTTCAAGTGTCTCTTGGCCATTAGAGATTCCTCTTTTGTGAATTCTCAGTTTAGCCCCATGCCCATTTTTTGATTGTATTATTTGGTTTCTTGGTGTTTAATTTCTGGAGTTCTTTATATATGTTTGAATATTAGTCTTCTGTCAGATGTGGCATTGGTAAAAGACCTTTTCCTAATCTGTAGCTTGCTGTTTTGTTCAAATGACAGTGTCCTTTGTCTTACAGAAGCTTTTCAGTTTCATGAGGTCCAATTTATTGATTGTTGGTGTTAGAGCCTGACCTATTGGTGTTCTGTTCAGGAAGTTGTCCCCTGTGCCAGTGATTTTGAGGTTTTTCCTCCACTTTTTCTTCTATTAGATTTAATGTGTCAGGCTTTATGTAAAGGTCTTTGATCTACTTGGACTTAAACTTTGTGCAAGTTGATAAATATGGGTCTATTTGTATTCTTTTACATGTTGACATCCAGGTAGACCAGTACACAGTGCTCCAGAACTGCTTTATTGCTCCAGGCAGAGATCTGAATGCTGTGGACTGAGACTGTAGACAAAGTGGGCATGGGCACGGAATTTCAATATGGAGTTCATAAGATGTCTATAACAATTGGACTCAGGAGAAGTTCAGCCGCCTTTTCTGTGCCAGAAACACTGTGTTCCAGAGCAGCCTGTCTAGATCCAAGGGTCTTCTAACAGTTTCCCTGTATTTAGGGTATCAGAACCGTGGTTATGGTCCTCCCAAGCTACTCTCAGGTGAGTCTCAGGGTCAACCTGTGACTCTCAGACTGAAGTTCTGTGAACTGGTGTAGCCCAGTTTTGCAGGTTGCACAAATTGGTCCAGAACTGCTTGTCTGTTCTCGGTGGAGATGTAGATGCTGTTACCCTGAGTGCTCAGTGGAGTGCCCACCCAAGGAGTCAGGTGAGGGGGCAGGGGCAGGGATTTCCACAGTGCGCTTGCACTCAGGGAAGCTCAGCGCCTATTAGTTGGATCCCACAGTTATTGGTCAGCCCGATGCCACTATGTTGCGAATGCCAGGGATAATCACTCTCAGTCTTACGTTAGTGGCTTGGCTGGTACTCTTTTGGGCATCAGAATGCCTATACAGAAGCTTTGGACTCAGGAGGCTGAGGAGGACCTCTGTTTGTAGGTCAAAGCTGCCAATTGGTGTCCTGAAAAGATACAATGTACTGGTTCTTCAACTGCTGTCTCCACGCAGGAAGTACTCTGGTGTCTCTGTTCTTCCAGTGTCTATACGTCCACTACAGAGTTCTTTATTGTCCCTGTCTTTGCTGGGCAAGCACAGATACATTGTGCCTCACAAACTGCTGTTCAGCAGGAGTATATCTCTGTGGTGGTCCAGTCGGGTCTTCTTGACAATCAGAATGTGTCCGAGCTTATCACCGCCAACTTGCTGAGTCTGAAAATGTAGAAGTTTTGTTAAGCAATTCAATGATCTTTAAATGAACCAAAGTTATAAAAACTTATTAGATGCAATCTATTTATCTGTTGCTGTCATGGCTGAAAACCAAAGAAGTTAAAAGAAAGAAGTTCTGACTCATGGAAAGAGAATCTTTCAGTGCCATCAGCACAAGACTGTTTTTGTTTTTTAGCACAAGATTGTTAATAAACATGATAGTGAGCAAGTGAACTAATGTTGACATTCATTTAGTTTCTCATAAAACCGTTACCCTTTACATTGTCCCAGAAAGTCAATTTTCTATATATTCTACTCCAAACTTAGCAAATCAAAAATCAATATTTACTGCTAGGCAGTGACCAAAACTTAGGAAACATCCTCCAGGGTCTTCCTTACAAATTCCAAAGAGATGTGCTTTCCTCAAATAGCTGTTTAGGCCTATGTGTTTTACAAGGTAAGGATGATGTTCTCTTGTGTCATCATTTTAAAAATAAGCATCAAACACAATATAATATCAATTATTTAGTCTGACCTCCAATATAGAATTATCCTATTTAATTATTATACTGAGAAAAGTTTAATTTTAAGGCTGTGAAATCTCATGTAAACATATAAAGTGTATTTTTACATATGTATAGTTTTTAGAAAATGCTTGTATGTGATCAAACTGCTCAGCAGAAGAAAAGAAATTAGGAGAATTGTCTGTATTCAGTACACTGAGAATAAGCATTTCGAGGTGATGAGTCACCATTATATCATATTTTTAAGAGCTTTACTTGGGGAACAAGGGAGACATGGACATTTCTATATTTTAATAACTTTAAGATTCCCATGTCATATGTGTTTTTCCCCCTGAGGAAGCATAATAACTAAAAACTTCTCAGAATGTTTCAGTAAACTAAATAGACCTTGAGCCCTCACCACCTTTACATTACAATCCATTAAAGAACACATGAAAAGAAATAAGTTTTCTTTCAGCTTTGCTGAATCTTGTCTGCTTAGCATGCCCATGAAATATTAATTAATAAATTTCCCATGTTCTGTGACTATAAATTTTCACTTAATCTCATCCAAGATAGAATACTTCAAGTGAGGTAACTTGAATCTGTGTTCTTAGGCTGTACTCACTCATATTTAATCCAGCATAGGTCAATTTTTATTTCTTTTAAAGCAAAGTGCTTCTTTTTTTTCTTATGTTTCAAATTTTTCATTGCATATAGTATTGTGTTACATAAGCACACTTCCATGTAAGTGTATATTGTTATCCTTGAGCAGATTTTGCCATATCATCTCCCCTTTTTCATGATCTACCCTTCTCTAATTCTCCTTTTTCCTAGAGAGTTTTATATCTATTTTCCTAATTTTTTTTAAATATTTGAATATTGGATAATTTTATTTTTATTGAAAACAGATAGTTTCCAATCAATATATTCTTATTATGGTTCCCCCTCCCCCAACTCCTTTGAGACCTCCCTCTTCTCCCAAACCACTGAAATCAACATATTTTGCTTTCTCATTAGAAAACTGAGTTCTTAAAAGCAAAGAAAAAAGAAAACAAATAATTAAGATAAAAATGAAACAAACCTGAACAGGACAAAACAAACAAATAAACAGAAAGTAGAAAAAAAACCCAAGAAATACATACATATAGACACAGGGCAATATACAGGAATCCCATAACACTACAAAATAAAAAAGCATAATGTCCATTCAAAAGATCTGTAGGTAAAAAACAGTGTCCAGTCAAGGCCTTATGAGAAACACACACAGTACGAGAGAGACTAAGAGAGAGAGAGCAGGAGTGAGAGAGAGGGAGGAAAAGAGAGAGAGAGAGGGAGGGAGAGAACAAAACCATGGAATTCCTTTTTTGGTGTGTGTTAGCCATCTACTTCTGTGCACAGCACCTGAACTTAAGAGTATATTGTATAACAAAATCAATTTTCCTTTGAGAATATTTCAGAACTGAACAGCTTCTGGGTTAGGAATGTATACTGGGTCTATTCCCACCCTCAGCATTGGTATCCTTATCAGGCCTAGACCTGTGGAGACCCTGTATGGAAGGAGTAGACATTCTGGTATTATTCCTGATTTTAGTGGAAATGTTTTGAATTTCTCTCCATTTTGCTTGGTTGTGGCTGTGGACTTCCTGTAAATCACCTCTATTGTGTTGTGCATGTCCCTTGTATTATTAGTATCTCTGGGACTTTTATTCTAAGAAGAGTGTTGGATTTTTTTCAAAGGACTTTTCTACCTCCAATTAGACGATCATATGGATTTTATATTTCAGCTTGTTTCTATTGTGGATTACATTTATTATTTACATACATTGAACTATCCTTGCATTTCTGGGAAGAAGCTATTGTTGTTGTTTTTGTTTGTAGTTTTTCTTTGAAAGTCTGGTAGCCTTCTGCTCTAAAACCATCTGGTCATGGGCTTTTCTTTTTTTCCCATGGGAGATTTTGATTACTCCTTCTATTTCCCTCATGGTAATTGTAATTGTAATGAGCATGTAATTAGGCAGGCAGGAAAGCAAAGTAAACTCCATTTTGAGAAAGTACATTTCAGATATTGTGAGACAAGTTGAGTGTTTGTGAGCATGAGATGATTAACAGATGTTTGGAAACTCCAGAATAACGCAAGCTTCTGATTAGCAGACTTGCTTAGTGTGATAGCCATATCCAAGGACCACCCAAGTGTCCACCCTTCTCACACCCAAGGTGTGATAGCCACATGTGGGTGCCTAACCAAGGGGTGATAACCAAACATGAGTGGCTGGCTATCAGAAAGGGGGTGAAGCATTACGTCAATCACTAGTATAGAAGGAGGGACTGAAGTCCACCTCACCATCTCACTCTTGAGATCATGGCATGCTGAGAGACGGCTGGTCAACATTCAAACCCGAACGTGAGAACGAGACTGCAAAAAGAAACTAACTTCACAGTGAAGTACTCTGACTTCACTGTCAAGCACTCTCTGTGGTCAATACTAATTCAGCCTCTTGACCAACAATCCCAAGCTACATCGGGACTGTTCCTGTCATGGGAGCTTGGAGATGGTTGGCAGACAAATATCAGGTTGTATAGCTTCCAAGCATGAAGACTGCATTATTGCAATGAAGGCTGCTCACCAATTGTTATTGAGATACTTGTTAAAGCTATGCCAGCCATATCACTATACATTGAAACTTAGGACTTATATGGAATATTATTTACTAATAGTTCTTATAGTGTTAGCCCTTAGTATGATCTATTGTGTGTTCTGATGAATATAACCAACCTTTGGAGTGTCGAAGTGAGAGGATCTCCCCCTTGACCTTCTAGGTGTGACTAGCTTAATAAAATTGTGTTTGACACAATCTGCTTGCCTCTTGCCTAGTAATTAAGGGACCCCACAGGCTGAGCCGTCTGCTGCCTGAATCAACTGGTAAGCTGCCCGAGATAAGTGTTTGCGACAGTAATAGGTCTGGATAAATTGCTTATTGATCTTAATTTAACTTTGGTAGGTGGTATAGAAAGAAAATTATCCATTTCCATAAGATTTTCCAATTTGGTAGCATATCAGTTTTAAAGTATGCCCTTATGATTATCTGGATTTCCATGGCAGCTATTGTTTTGTCCCTTTTCTGTCTCTAATTTTGTTAACTTAAATCATCCCCCTTTGCCTTTTAATTAATTTGGCTAAATGTTTGTCAATCTTATTGATTTTTTTCTCAAAGAGCCATATCTTATTTTGCACTGATTCTTTGTATTATTTATGATTATATTTTATTAAATTAAGATCCAAGTTATTTCTTAATATGTACTCCTGTTATGCATTATTTTTTCTTTGTGTTCTAGAGCTTTCAGGTATGCAGTTAAGCTATTAGTATGATATCTTTTCAATTTTTTCATATAGACACTTATGTGTCTATATGAATATGCCTCTTAGAACCATTGTCATCGGATTCTATAAGTTTGGGTACATTGTGTTTTCCTTTTTACTCAATTCTAAAATACTTTATTTTTTTAAATTTCTGTATTGACAGTTTTCCTTCAGTAGTGAGTTTTTCATTTTTCATCAGTTTGTAATTTTTATGTTTTTTCTGTGTTTGTTGATACCCATATTCAATCCACGGTAGTCAAATAAGACACAGGTTGCTGTTTAAATTTTCTTGTGTTTGTTGAGAGAGCCTTTGTGTTCATGTATGTGGTCAATTTTCATGAAAGTTCTATGAGATGCTGAGAAGAAGATATATATATATATATATATATATATATATATATGTATATATTCATTTGTGTTTTGGTCAGATGTTATATAAATATCTGTTAAGTCTATTTGGTTTATGATATCATTTAGCTATAGCATTTCTTAGCTTATTATTTATGTTTGTTTGTTTGTTTATTTATTTATTTATTTATTGGTCTGGATGGCCTGTCTATTGTAGAGTAGTTACTGATGTTTCCCACTGTCATTGTGTGAGAATCAATATGTTATTTTAGCTGTGATAGTATTTCTGTTATATGTACCTGGTGTCTTGTGTTTTGGGCATAAATATTGAAAAAAATATGGCTAATTAAATTATTTACCCAGTATTCATATTATCTTAATTGGTTCGGCAGTGTTAATCCTTAACCTGAAGGGAATGAAAATTAATAAAAGACCCCCTAAGTCGGCAGTAGAGCCAGGCCAGCTGCCAGGTCCCAGGAACTTAGCTGACCATAAAAAGGGGGAAACCAAGAATGAAGGTCAATTGGGCCATGGGCCAGGCCCCCAGGGTTTCAGGAACTGGCTGACCACAAAGTAGATAACAAAACAAGATTAGATTCATTCCTGAGACAAACAGATGTAGAATGTTTCCCGCTGACTAACTAATGGGCTGGTACATTCCACCTGTATGTCGCCTCCCCCTTGGGTTGTGGTAATCAATGGGCTGGGCTGGTACTTCCCACCTGTAATTTCCCCCACCCCCTTAATCTGTGGTGCTCCCCTATAAAATAGTCTACTCTCCCCCAAATCGTGGTCGCGGCTTCTACCCCTGCGTGGGATATGAGTGGCACCCTCAGTGCACTGAGCCCCCCTTCCCCCCTTCCCCCCCCCTTCCCCCTGAAATAAACTTCTTGCGATTGCATCAAGATGGTCTCTTGCGAGTTTTGGGGTGGCTGTGATATCCTGAGTGTCGGGTGAGGAACTTCCCTCCCCTGGGTCTTTCATTTGGTGCACTGGCCAGGAACCCACTTGGAGGTGAGATTTCTGTGTCTTGGGCCTATTTCTGTTGCCTGGTTTGTGAGATTTCTGTCTCTGTGTCATGGGTTTGTCTCTGTTGACTGGTCCTGTTATATGGTTTGCGGAAAAGTTAAAAGTTGTCTGGTTTGTGAGATTTCTATCTCTGTGTCCTGGGTTTGTCTCTGTTGTCTGGTTCTGTTATATGGTTTGCGTTAAAGTTGGCTTCGCGAAGATTGCTTTCGGTTTGGCAGCCATTTCTGTCTCGTGAGGAGACGGATGGGTGATCAAGCAGACATTCTAATGGATCAGTGGCTGTAGCCCTGGGAGACATCCCAGGAGGACAGGGACCCCAGGGATGCCTGGGAGGGTCCCATCTGGGTGCCGGGGAGGATACAGTGGTCCTCTTGGGAGAGGGGACATGAGAGACCTCCTGGTCATCTGTTTATCTGGGTGCCAGGGAGGATACAGTGGTCCTCTTGGGAGAGGGGACATGAGAGACCTCCCGGCCGTCTGTTTTTCTGGAGTGGTGCCAGCATTTGAGAGTGAAAAGGATTTTTCATAGTGTTTTTCTGTGTATCTTATGTTTATGTTTTGTGTTACTTGTGAAAATGGGACAGACTGTAACGACTCCTCTAAGTTTGACACTAGATCATTGGACTGAAGTTAGAACTAGGACTCATAATTTGACAGTTGAGGTTAAAAAGAGACTGTGACAGACTTTTTGTGCTTCGGAGTGGCCTACTTTTGACGTCGGGTGGCCACCCGAAGGGACTTTTGACTGGACCGTTATTTTTGAGGTAAAAACTATTGTCTTTAAGGAAAGACCAGGGTCTCATCCTGATCAACAGCCATACATTACTTTTTGGCAAGACCTGGTCCAGAACCCACCCCCATAGGTAAAACCTTGGGTGAGAAAAAAGAAGCCAGGCTCCCAAGCCCTGGCTCTCCGTGGCACAGAGCCTAAATCAAAACAAAAGCCAGCTTCGGAAACAGCACCTTCGGCTCCGCCTAAGATCTATCCCAAGATGGCGGAGCCACCTGAGTGATCGAGCCTGCTGCGGCCACTACCCTCCCCCCAGCCACCTCAGGCATCCCCACACCAGCCCCGGCTCTGGCCGAGCCTGGAACTACAAGGAGCAGAGGGGGGAGGGCCGGCAACTGGCACTCGGAGCCAGAGAGGGTTGAGTCCAGAGGGACCTGATTCCACTGTGGCTCTACCCCTCCGAATGGTCGGGTCCCTGTGGACCCCCCAGCTTTTCAACCCTTACAATATTGGCCTTTCTCCTCGGCTAATTTATATAATTAAAAAACTAACCACCCATCTTTCTCTGAAAACCCTGCTAGTCTTACAGGTTTGGTGGAATCCCTGATGTTTTCTCACCAACCCACCTGGGATGATTGCCAGCAGCTTTTGCAGGTTCTCTTTACTACAGAGGAGAGGGAGAGAATTCTCTTGGAGGCACAAAAGAATGTCCCAGGAGACAATGGGACCCCCACTACCCTCCCGAATAAGATCGATGCTGAGTTCCCCCTTGATCAACCAGATTGGGACTTCAACACGGCTGCAGGTAGGGAGCAGCCGACAGTTTTTCTGCCAGACTCTAGTGGCAGGTCTCAGAGATGCGCTGGGCACCCCACCAATTTGGACAAGGTAAGAGGAGTGCTTCAGGGTCTTGTTGAGCCACCGTCCGTATTCCTTGAGAGGTTGATGGAGGCCTACAGGTGGTACACTCCCTTTGACTCACCTCTGAGGGACAATGAGCGGCTGTGGCTATGGCCTTTATAGGAATCTTGTTAGAGAGGCAGAGAAAGAGTATCATAAGAGAGAGACTGAGGAAGAGAAACAGAAAAGAAAAGAAAAAAAAGGAGAGAGAGAAAAGAGAGAGAGAGGACAGGTAGGATTGCAAACAAGAAAGAAACTTGACTAGGATACTGGCCGCAGTTGTAGGAGATAGAGAAAGAGAACAGGGCCTAGACAGACAGGGAACCTGGGCAACAGAAGACCTAGACCAAATGGGAATGGAGAACAGAGATGACATTCACAGAGAGGGCATCTTGGTTCCCTGCCAGTCACCATGGAACACCACCCTGTTACCGGTAAAGAAGCCAGGCACTAATGATTACAGGCCAGTCCAAGATTTAAGACTCTGTTCTAGATCTAAAGGATGCTTTTTTCTGCTTGAAGTTACATCCTGACAGCCAACCCATCTTTGCCTTCGAATGGAGAGAACCTGACACTGGACTGGTGGGACAGTTAACTTGGACTAGATTGCCACAAGGATTCAAAAACTCCCCTACCCTCTTTAAAGAGGCTCTTCATCAGGATCTGGCCTCCTTCAGAGCTAAAAATCCTCAGCTAACATTGTTACAGTACGTTGATGACTTACTCTTGACAACATCAACTAAACCTAAATGTCTCCAAGGAACTAAGAGGCTGCTGATGGAAC
This sequence comes from Lophiomys imhausi, assembly GCA_907164525.1. NCBI lineage: Eukaryota > Metazoa > Chordata > Mammalia > Rodentia > Muridae > Lophiomys > Lophiomys imhausi. The sequence continues at coordinate 2,838,801 of CAJQZJ010032593.1, read as the reverse complement.
TTGGTGAGTTGGGGTATCGGGCTTCTGCTAAGAAGGCTCAGTTGTGTAAAACTGAGGTCACCTATCTGGGATACACCCTGAGAGATGAAAAGCGATGGCTGACGGAAGCCAGGAAAAAGACTGTCACCTAGATTCCTGTCATGACCACCCCGCGCCAGGTAAGAAAATTCCTGGGCATTGCTGGTTTTTGTAGACTATGGATTCCGGGTTTCACTAAGCTGGCAGCTCCCTTATTTCCCCTCACCAAGGAGGGAGGAGGGTTCACCTGGACCTCTGAACATCAGAAGGCCTTTAAAGATGTCAAAAAGGCCTTGTTAATGGCACCAGCTTTAGCTCTATGGTATTTAACCAAGCCTTTCACTCTATATGCGAATGAAAGGACAGGGGTTGCCAGAGGCGTTCTTACTCAGACTTTAGGACCTTAAAAGAGACAGGTAGCCTGCTTATCTAAGAAACTGGATCCTGTTGCAAGCAGATGGCCCACATGCCTGAAAGCTATTGCGGCTGTGGCCTTACTTGTCAAAGATGCTGCTGATAAACTGACTTTGGGACAGCACATTACAGTGGTGGCACCCCATGCCCTTGAGAACATTATCCGGCAGCCCCCTGACTGGTGGATGCTAAAATGACCCACTACCAGAGCCTATTATTGACTGAAAGGATGATATTTTCCCCCTTCCCCCGGCCGTCCTGAATCCTGCTACTTTACTACCTGAGGCGAATGACCGCTACCCTGACATCCTGACAGAAAAAAGCAGCTTCATGGTTGAAAGATCAGCTGGACAATCACCTTGTGGTATGGTTAAAACAGAGGATGTAAAAGAGTCCTGCCTCAGAAAAGGACACGAGTGTGTCAACAATTTACACCGTCTGAGTCACCTAGAAAAAAAAAAAACTACAAGATATGGTAAGGTCCTCTGACTATTATGTAATTGAACTTTCTGACTTAACAACAGAAATAGTCAAAAACTGCAAAGCCTGTGCTCTGACTAATGCCAGACCTTCCATGTATAACATAAAAAAATGATTCAGGAGAGATGGACTGGGGGCCTATTGAAAAGTAGATTTTACAGAAATTAAACCGGCTAAATATAAAAACAAATATCTTTTAGTTTTTATAGATACATTTTCAGGGTAGAGGCCTTCCCTACAAGGACTGAGACTGCCAATACAGTGGCCAAAAAGATTCCTAAAAAATTTTTTTCCGAGGTTTAGAGTACCCAAGGTAATTGGGTCTGATAATGGACCCCCTTTCGTTGCCCAGGTAAGTCAGGGACTGGCCACTTAACTGGGGATTAAATAAAAATTACATTATGCCTACCGTCCCCAAAGTTCAGGACAGGTAAAAAAGATAAATAAAACTCTAAAAGAGACCTTGACTAAATTAGCCTTAGAGACCGGTGGGGGGGACTGGACAGCCCTCCTTCCTTTTGTCTTGTTCCAGATCAGGAACACCCCGGGGGTGGTTTAAGCTGACACCTTATAAAATTCTCTGTTGGGGGCCTCCTCCTCTTACTGAGGCTGGCTAAATGTTCCATCCTGATGTTGTCCTTTCTAACCCCTTGTTCACCTGCATGAAAGCCCTTAAAGTAGTTCGGCATGAGGCCTGGGAGCAGCTCAGGGAGGCTTATGAAGCTGGAGACCGGAGCGTGCCTCATCAGTTTCAGGTTGGAGAAACCATACTCGTCCGGCGCCATCAAGCTGGGAACCTTGAACCTCACTGGAAGGGACCATACCTGGTGCTCTCGACTATCCCACCACATCTCTGTACCTGGACCAAGTAGAGGACATCTCTGCTTGGATCCACGCCTCACACGTAAAAAAAGCTCCTGAACCTCCTAAGGATGAGTGGAGATTAAAAAAAAAAAAAAAAAAAAAAAAGACTGTAGACCCTCTTAAGCTATGCCTGCATCACAGGTGCTCTCCAGATGGGGAATGACAACCCCCTTGCCCCTCAAAAACGTACTTGACAGGTAGCTTCCCAAACTGGGCAAGTCGTCTGGTCAATCTCTAAGGTAGCCCCCTCCCTTTCCTGACTTCTGCCAGCTAGCTACAGGCCTGGAACAGTGGGATATTCCTGAGGCAGACCCCCAGAACCTCCCTGAGAGGGACCCTCGACAAAGACACCCTAAAGAGCTAGGAACAAAGTTCGATGTGAGAGGCCAGAGGGACACTGTGGGCTGGCTCAACAAGATTTTTTACATCTGTCCAAGGAAAGGTGGGGACAGGAGTGCGGCTAGGCAGTGTAGAGGATGTTGGCTCTGTTTAACTTCTGGACCCCCTTACTATGAGGGCATCACCGCATTGGGTACTTTTAATAACACCACCAACAATGACGCCTGCTCATGACATAAAAAAAACAAACTGACCCTAACTAAAGTATCAAAAAAAAAAAAGACTTATTTAAGAAACGCACCTGCTGCCTATAAACACTTATGCAATGAGACCCTGAGGTCTCCCAAGACTTCTAATACCAGATACTTATATCCTGACATAGATAGATGGTGGGCCTGCAACACAGGACTAACTCCCTCTGTTGCCACTAATATCTTTAATGATACCAAAGATTATTGTATGTTAGTACAGCTTATGCCTAGAGTACTCTATCTCCCCACAGATGCCTTTGTAGATGAGTTTGATTTCCACCCTAAGCGATTTAAAAGAGCCTATTTCCCTGACTTTAGCTGTAATTTTAGAATCAGGTGTGGCACTGGAACAGCTGCCCTAGTGCAGGCCCCTCAGTACTTTCATCAATTAAGAGTAAGTGCCATGTCGGGCCAGTTGTGCAATGGATAACGCGTCTGACTACGGATCAGAAGAGTAAGTGCCGTACAGATTTTAATGCTAAAACAACAATATCAAGGGTTATGGGGACAAGATAATAAATACAATGAAACAGATGTATAGGTTCTAAGATTAGAACAACGGACTAAAAGGAGTGGGGAATGAAGGGAATGAAAATTAATAAAAGACCCCCTAAGTTGGCAGTAGAGCCAGGCCAGCTGCCAGGTCCCAGGAACTTAGCTGACCATAAAAAGGGGGAAACCAAGAATGAAGGTCAATTGGGCCACGGGCCCCCAGGGTTTCAGGAAGTGGCTGACCACAAAGTAGATAACAAAACAAGATTAGATTCATTCCTGAGACAAACAGATGTAGAATGTTTCCCGCTGACTAACTAATGGGCTGGTACATTCCACCTGTATTTTGCCTCCCCCTTGGGTTGTGGTAATCAATGGGCTGGGCTGGTACTTCCCACCTGTAATTTCCCCCACCCTCTTAATCTGTGGTGCTCCCCTATAAAATAGTCTACTCTCCCCCAAATCGTGGTCGCAGCTCCTATCCCTGCATGGGATATGAGTGGTGCCCTCAGTGCACTGAGCCCCCCTTCCCCCCTTCCCCCCCCCTTCCCCCTGAAATAAACTTCTTGAGATTGCATCAAGATGGTCTCTTGCGAGTTTTGGGGCAGCCGTGATATCCTGAGCATCTGGTGAGTAACTTCCCTCCCCTGGGTCTTTCAAACCCACCATTATAAATAAATACACACAGACACCAGGTGGATTTTAACAAGTCTAAGCCTGGGTTGTGCAATCCTAGCCCATCTAAGTTAGCTCATAATTCTATTGCCCAAATATGACATCCCTTTGCACTATTATTCTCCATACTAAGCAGATGTTTCAGGCCACAGGGAAGGATCTTCTTTATTCTACCCCATGGTGTGTCTTTCTTGTTTACTCCTGGCTTCCTCCAGCCTTCCTTTTCCCAAATCTTTCTTCTTCCCAAGATGCTCTCTATCTCTCTCTAAAAGTCCTAGTCCCACCTAGCTCTGTCTTTTTTTCAACAACTGGTGCCCAGCATATGGCATTAGAATCCATGCTTGCAGCCTGAGAAGACCTGGATAAAAAGTATTTTCCTAGCTAAAGAGCAGGGAGCCAAACCCAAATACATTTCAAAGGAGCTACTCTCTTAACAAAAGCTACTGCCTTACAGCAAAGGTGGGATTTTTTAGCTCTCTTTATATGCTAAATAATCAACAGCCTTCTAAACAGAGCTTGAAAATGGAATTAACCGCCTAAATTAAAAATGGAGAATTTCATAATGTCTCAATACGTTTGGATTCCAATTGAGTTTGTTTCTCTTAACATACAGATAATTTTTACACTGAAAATTGTGGTTCTATGTATACTTTTGAGAAATATTTGACTAGGATAGGCTTAAGGATATCTGTAAGGAAGAGAGCTTACAGATGGAATGCTAAGCTGCTGACAATAACAATGGGAGAAGGAAGGAAGCCCCAGTCAATACAAAAGATGTCAGCGAGTACTCACAGGTGCCTGATTAGAACTAGGTAATTATCAAGAATATCTGAAAAAGGCCCACCAAGGATACACAATTAAAGCTAGATTTCAGATAATAATAATAAGAACTTTAATTACAACATGGGGTGACAATTAGACCAAGGCTTTTGGAATGTTGTTGTTTCTTTGCTTGATATTTGCTTAGATGTCTTTGATTTTTCTATATCAGGAGGTAAAAAGGATATTTTTGCCATTTAGCAATGTTAAAATATGAGTTTTTTTTTAAAGAGATAAAAAGAAAGGGGTCACAAGCCAGTCTCTTTAGATATGGGGCTCCCAAAGAAAAAAATGGTTTCAAGAGAGATATTAGACCCTAGGGAAGATATGTTGGGTGTGATGGTACATACCTTCAATCCTAACATTTGGGAGACAAGGACAGATGGATCTCTGATCTTCACCAAGGTCAGCCTGGTCTACAAAATAATCCAAGACAAGGATATATGAAGAAATCCTGTCTCAAATAAAAAAATAGAGATATGTTAATTATGAGAAATTATATATTTTCAGAACAAAGAGACCAAACATCAAGAAGACAAGACAAGCCCAGATTGTCCAGTTCAAAGACTGTTCCAGCCAGGACTTCAATGAAGCCCTGAACTTTCCCATCCAAAGTTCAAGTTCGAACTACAAACTGCTCAGGACATTCAAATTGCTGAGCACATAGAGACTGGACAACAAATGTTACAATTAATCATTTTTATGCTTAATCATTTTTCCATTATATTTGGGCCCCCAAAACAGGTTTTCTACAATGCAGTTCAGCAGGAAGCAATTTAAGAGAGCGATGTCCCATTCCCAAAAGGTGGGGGGATAATATTTTGGTCATTTGATATGTTATAGATGTTATTTAGGGGGATTGGTTTCAAATTGTTAAATGGTCTTATTAAACAAAGTATAGGAGGTTAGACCCTAGGACTTTTTTTTTAATCTCTTTTTCTTTTCTCTATCCTTATTTCTCTCTTATATAGGGAAAAAGGGGTTAAAAAGAAAAAAGGGGAATAAATGTATACAATATGGAAATGATAAGATATGAGGATAGAATATTGAATCTGCTCTAAAACTTAAAACTGTTGTTTTCTTAAAATAAAGTTATCTTTCGATACATTGGTATAGAATTTTGTATATTGATAAAAAATAAGGTTAATTTTGATAGAATTTTACAGTTTGCTTATTCAAGATGATAGATAGATAGATAGATAGATAGATAGATAGATAGATAGGTGATAGATTTATAAATCAATAGATATCTTTAAAACCCTTAGAGATGTACAGAAAATGGCATTTAAAGGTATTATTATTTTAAAAATTGTTTGACTTTAAGACAATCAGTTCCTGACAGCTGCCATTTGACTTGGAAGAAAACAATGAGCAGCAAAAAGAAATCTCCCATCAGGAGATAATTCCTACTGGTCAAAAATATCCCTGCTTTCTCAACAGAATATATACAGTCCAAAGATAGACCAGAGCTTAAATGGAGGTAAGTTGAGTCCTGATTCTGCAGAGATAGAATGGGAAAATCTTTATTTCCTGCTGCACAATTATTTCTGTGAGATATGCTTGGCCAGAAGGCTGAAGATGATGCTCCAATGGTATGGAGAGATATTTGGGACTGTCTAGGCAACAAACTGACATTTTTTATTTTTGTAAACTGCTCTTCTGTGCTTCCTATTCATTCAAATAATAACTTTATCCCTTCTTAAGTCTTTGATGGTGTCGAACACATTATAGCTATAAAATTTCAATTAAATTTGAGTTATTTAGGATTTAAAAGGAAATATAGGATATGACAAAAATTATTTAGGTTCGGAACTTTAGACACACCAAGATAGATGATTTTTTTCTTCTTCAAGATTGCCTGATACAAATAGGCTAAACACTATGTGTGTTCCTTTTATATATGATTTTCTTGATTGTTTCATATTTGTTCTTTAAAAAAATTAGCCTTTTTATTAGACAAAAGGAGGGAAAGGATGGGGTGGTGTTAAGCATTCTAAATGTTAATTGGTCCTGTTTACTGTCTGTTACTTAATTGATTCTGATTGGTTAAATAAATGCTGAGGCCTGGAGATTGGGCAAAGACAGAGGTAGGCAGGATTAGGGGCTTTTAGAGTGAGAGATAGCATCTTGGGAAGAGAAGGCCAGGAGGAAAGCTAGGAGTAAACAAGGAAGACACTCCATGGGGTAGATTAAAGAAGATCCTTCCACGTGGCCTGGAACATGGGCTTAGTGTGGAAAATAATAGTCTAAAGGGATGTATGTATATATGGGGTTATATTTGGGTAATAGAATTATGAGCTAGCTTAGATGGGCTAGGATCGCACAACCCAGGCCTAGGTTTGTTAAGAACCACGTGGTGTCTCTGTGTATTCATTTATCATGGCAGGTTAGGATTAACACTGCCAAATCAATTAAAGATAATAATATAAATACTAGCAAATAGTTTAATTAGCTATTTTTTTCAACATATAGATGTTAAGATGAGCATGTCTTCTTGGTAAATTTTTCCTTTGTTGAATATATAGTCTCTTCTCTATTTCTTCAGAGAAATTTAGGTATAAAGCTTGCCTTGTCAGATACTAAAATGGCTATACCAGTTTGTTGCTTTTGTTCATTTGTTTGAAATATCTTTTTCTATCCTTTTATCTTGATGTGGTTGGTATATGTCTTTTATATTAAAGCATGTTTCCTGAACATATCAGGAGGATGGATCCTGTTTATTTGCTTTTTCCCAATTTGTTAGTCTTTGACTTGTATTATGAAATTGATATTGAGAGTTATCTATGAGCAGTGTTTGTTGAGTCCTGTTAATTTGTTGTTTGGTTGTAGGATTTTTTTCTCCCTCTTTTAACATGTTTGTCTGAGACATTGTGTATTCTTTGGTGTTGCTAACCTCTCGATGAAAATTTCCTTCTAGCACCTTCAGTAGAGTTGGATATGTAGGTAAATATTGCTTAAATTTGATTTTATTATGGACTATCTTCCTCCACTTATTGTGATTCAAATTTTTCTCCAGTACAGTTGTCTGCAGTAGCAACTGTAGTCTTCTAGAGTTTGTAGAACATCTGTTCAGGCTCTCAGGCTTTTAGAGTGTTTATTGAACTGGCAGCTATTATTCTAAAAGGTCTGTCTTTATATGTTTCTTGCTCTTTTTCCATTGCAACTTTTAATATTGTTTCTCCTGTATATTTAGTATTTTGACTATTATGCTATAGGGGTATTTATTTTCTGGTCCAGTGTACTTGGCATTCTATATACTTCTTTTTCCTTGATACACACTTCTTTTTTAAGTTAAGAATTTTTTCTTCTGTGAGTTTATTGAAAATATTTTCTATGCCTTTGACCTGGGTTTTTTCTCCTCCACTATTATTTGTAGATTTGGCTTTTCATAGTGCCCCAGGTTTTCCAAATGTTTTATGACTTGATTCTTTATCTGTTTTGTTCTCATGTTAGCTTTTTCTTTTCTTCCTTGTCTTCAGTACTTGAGAGTCTCTCTTCCACTTCTTATATTATTGTTGAAGGCCATGTGAGAGAAACAACAAACAGCTTTAGAAATCCCTTTGGCATATTCTTTTGGTGATATTTGTCTCTGAATTTCTTGTTTGAGTGTCTAAATTTTTCATTTTTTCTCAGTTTGGGTTTCTTCATTGATTCTGTTTCCACTTTCACATCTTAAATAGTTTTCTTCAATTCATTCTACTGTTTGTTTTTGCTTTCATAGATTTCATGAATGAATTATATTTATTCTCTTTAGGGCTTTGCTCATAGTCATAATCACTATTTTGAAGTGCTTGTGATTCAGCCAAATTGCATTTCTCAAGACCTACTGAAGTATAGTTGTTGATGTCTACTGGAGACATATTGTGTTGGCTGTTATTGGTTGTGCTTTTAAATTGACATCAAGATGGGTTTGGGATGATTGTAATTCTAGGGGTTGATATATGGCTGCCTTTTCTGTGGTTTTCTAATCCATGGTTTCTGTTTTCCTCTCTGAAACTTAGGAGCATGTATTGACTGTGGGTTACGTGGTAGGTAGTGCTTCTGAGTCTGTGCTGGGTGAGATCCTGAGATTCCATTGTAGAACTTGTTTGTAGGATCTAAGAGTTGATATGCAGGAATGAGCGATGGGCTAAAAGGGTGAAGGACTGATAGGATACACCAGAAAGAGGATAACTGTGTCTATTGCAAAGATCTGATATCCTTTCCATTTCCAGGAAAAGGGGGAAGATTGTTGTCAGATGAGAAAAAGGAATGGGTGATCTCATTAGTTCCTTGGGAGTGATGGCAGAGAAAAAGGAAAATTCACAGCAGATATTCTGCTGCAAAGCTGGGGATAAAACTGTGGAATTTGGAATGGAAGGATGGGAATGAGAGTGAAAAATCACCTACCTGATTCCCTGGCTATGTTGGTCTGTATATCTCCTTGAGTTTCCAAGGAAAGACTGTCTTGGATATTGTTGGGTGAAACTATTTATTTTTCTATGTCATGTGAGCATAGATGATTTTTATATAGCATCCTGGAAACACATAAAGGAATGCATGGTAGTTACATCTATGGTATTGACTTATCTGGTGATTTCTATTTATATCTATCTCCTTCAAAAATATCATTCAGTTCTTTTATCCACTCCTCTCTTGTTGGACATCTAGTTTGGGTATATAATTTATATATTTTTGATAGCATATTAATAAACAGTGATGTCAAAATTAACCTGTGATATGTTGATTTGGAGTCCCTTAAATAAAATGTCTTACTTATTTAATGCCCAAAAGTAAAAGAGCAGATAGGAAAATTCTTTTTTTTTTTAATCAGTCTTTAGTAGCCTATACAACTGATAAATACCTTCATCAAGATGGCTGGAAACAAAATTAACACACAAAAAATAATCAGAAGTCCTTCTTTATACAAAAGATAAATGGGCTGAGAAAGAAATTAGGGAAATAACACCTTTCACAATATCCACAAAAAAAACATAAAATACCTGGGGGGTGAAAGACCTGTATGACAAGAACTTCAAGTCCTTGAAGAAAGAATTTGAAGAGGACATCAGAAGATGGAAAAGTCTCCCATGGTCATGTATGGGTAGGATCAACATAATAAAAATGGCCATCCTACCAAAAGCAATATACAGATTCAATGCAGTTCCCATCAAAATACCAACACAATTCTTTACAGACCGAGAAAAAATAATTCTAACCTTCATATGGAATAACAAAAAACCCAGAATAGCTAAATCTATCTTGTACAAAAAAAAAAAAAAAATCAGGAGGTATCACTATCCCAGATTTCAAGCTATACTACAGAGCAATAGTAATAAAAACATCATGGTACTGGTATAGAAACAGACCAGTTGATCAATGGAATTGAATTGATAACCCAGAAATGAACCCACACACCTATGGTCACTTAATTTTGGTCACTTAATTTTTGACAAAGAAGCCTAAACTATACAATGGAAAAAGGACAGCATCTTCAACAAATGGTGCTGGTCTAACTGGATAGTTTTTATAATAAATAAAACCTAGGGCAGATCTAAAATTAAATGGAATATTTGAACAATGACATTAACTATCCAAACCCAACATAAATATCAATAAGCCCATGAACAATTTCAAAAACATGCTTTGTAAGGATGTATTGTTTTTTCCAAGATAGATAATTCAGGGATGACAAAAGAACTATAGTTAATTTAAGGATTTGAAAATGTTAAAAGTGTGTTCTCCATCTACAATATTATTAAATTAGAAATAAGTAATAGAAGCAAAATTGTAAATGCAAGCATTCTTTTAAAAACATATATGTGAATAACCATTGTCTCAAAATGGAATCAGAGTAGGAAGTATGAAATAGTTGTAAAAGCACATCGGCAGGGAACTAGATGGGTACAGCTGCATAATCCTGTTGCTGCACATTGGCAGCTCAGAATGCAGACTTATGGAAAAACATCCTTGGAGCCACACCTACATTGTTGCAAATATACAAGAAACTAAGGCACCAGGGTCTTGTATCAGACATGTACAATAATGAAGTTCTACATGTCTCCCAGAAGACCTGAAGTTACTGTATCACTTGCATTATGATTTTCATATCCTTTTGTTTTAGGGAATCATGGAATGAAATAAGTGAAAGGGAACCTCCATTTCATTATTTATTGGGAGCTTTAAAAAGTTACTTCCCAGCACTTGGGAGGCAGAGGCAGGCGGATCTTTGCAAGTTCGAGGCCAGCCTGGTCTACAAAGCGAGTCCAGGACAGCCAGAGCTGTTAAACAGAGAAACCCTGTCTCGAAAAACCAAAAAAAAAAAAAAAAAAAGTTCATTAGCTGGGTGGTGGTGGCGCACGCCTTTAATCCCAGCACTTGGGAGGCAGAGGCAGGCGGATCTCTGTGAGTTCGAGGCCAGCCTGGTCTACAAAGTGAGTCCAGTACAGCCAGAGCTGTTATACAGAGAAACCCTGTCTCAAAAAACCAAAAAAAAAAAAAAAAGTTACTTTACCAATAAATATGCCACCTTCATCATACATGCTTTTAAAATAGTTATTTAAAAACTAAAAGGCAGAGCCCCTTGTATAGCACCACCCATTTGTCAAGCCCCTCTAAACTCTTGTTAGAATGTTTACTTTGTTAAATTAACTACCAACTAAACTGTTTATGTCTTATGATTAAATTCTCTTCTTCAAAAAGAATCCAAGGATTCCCAACACTTTAGCATTAATTTATACACAAGTACAACATACAAACAAAACAAAATAGATGGGATACAGCTGAATGTAGACTTCAATTGGCTTTTAATTTGATAAACCAGAATAAAAAAGAATAGTGTCACAGCCGTGACTGTTCTTTGACAGCATAATATGTATGTGTAGAATGTGCTCTATCCCAGGGAGTGAATCTGTTTAAAGCAAGAATAAACACATAGTTTTCAAGTTAGACTTAAATATACAAAACTAATTTCACAGTGTTGAGTATTTTTAAAGAGCGAAGCAATTCTTGGTAATTCAGGGATGTCTAACTAATGCCTGTACCTGTCAACTTCTCCCAAACTTTTAAAATCTATTTCCTGAAATAAATAAGAGTGAAATCGAAGAAAGTAGACCTTAGCAATTATAAGGTGCAGAAAAGTGATTTTCAAGGAAATGACTGAAAAAGAATAGTTAGTAGATTTGATGAACAGGCTTTCAAACGTTTTTACTTTACGTTTCAGGTGTCCATGCCAGATTCTCGTGACTGTAGTATAGACCAGAGGCATTGAACTTGTATGTGCTTCTGGGCGGTGATATGAATACTTAAAATACAAGTATACACAAGCATAAAATCAAGTTTTAACATGTGATTTCTCTATATGTACACTTCTGAAATTTTATCTTCAATTTTTTTTAATTCAATTCATGAGATATAATTTAAATGTGTTGAAAAGAACAGGGATATGTCCCACATGAAGATCTGTTGATAATGGGGCTCTGCTTCATGCCATCTGTGTAATGGAGTGCTTTGATAGCTGAGCACTGGAACGTTCACATTTAATCTCTTCATTAGGTGCTGAAACGGTTTCAAAGCTTTTCTTGCTCCGATTTAAAGTTGAGGTGTTGCATGCACAAATTGCTCTAGCTCCACCACAGCACACAGGAAATGAAGTCATATAAGTGTTGATAAACTACCTTTGCACAACTTTTTCTGTCAGCATTTTAAGAGATTATTGATGGATTAAATCTAAAGGAGCTTAAGGAGAGTAAGGAACCAAAGAAGATAGCTTTAATGGAAAGGACAGCTACCCCAATTTACTTTCCACAAATTAGTGAGTAACTGGAAACATCAAATTTAGGTAATATCAGGATACAACTATTTCTCCTGAACTTAAGAGAATATATCCAAGTAAAATGGATATTTTTGTCTACAGACACTTTTAAAGAAAGAAGTGTGTATAAGAAAACATAATGTAGATAAAATCCAGGTCTTCTATGAAGTTCATATTTTACTATAATATATTTGAGACTAGAAGCATTGCTGAGCATTTAGTTGATAAACATAGATAAGGAAATTGCAATTTTGTGATAAGAAAGGCATAGAGAAAAGAAATTGGGGATTAAGCAGTCCTTACAAATGGACTACTAAATAATCTGGGATATGATGATTTCACAATTCCTGACTGACAGGTAGAAATCAATCATTTGGTGTGCGCAGTGGCATAAGCTTTCATTCTTCAGCAGTACTGCCATGGCACATAAATCTCCACAAGTTCCAGGTATACGGGATAGACATAGCAGAGTTCCAGGCCAGACACAGATTTGTAGTCAGATCCTCTTTCAAAAAGCAAATGATCAAACACACAAAATCTAACATGATCTTTGACCTTTGATCATCCTCTTATCCCCATAATCATTACAGAAGAAAAGCTTTGGAAAGAAGCTCCCAAACTAGGTGGCAAGTTACAATTGAATAAACTTTTATCTAGTTTTTAACAAAACACATTTTTAACTCTTTAAGTCATGGCTTTATTTTTTAAGAGAATATGATGGCAAAACTACTATACCAGTATGCTAGTATACTGTGTGTGTGTGTATGTGTTTGTGAGTACCTAAAAGTATATTCATTTATAAAACTAGATAAAAAATACACTTTGCACTATATTTAAAATCTTTTAAAAATCAAATTTATTTGTGAAATTAGTATAAAGAAATTACTTGCTCGTGACCATTATGTCTTCTAAAGAGACTAGCATTCCATCTTGCACAATAGAATATTATGAAAAGTTTATTTAGAATTTTCTTTCTTTCTTTTGTTTCTTCTTTTCTTCTTTTTCTTTTTTTTTCTGATACATAGAATATGTAGGGTATGAAAGATTTTTTTTGAGAAATATTTGTGTGGGATTGACATAGCTGGGTTAAGTATGCAAATCAAAGACATACAAAAACACATTTGATATCTGAATAAATTCAGACTGGGACACATAATATTAATGAGATTTCTTTCTCTAAAGGAGAAGCTGGGGTAGAGGTTTATTCAATTTATCCCAATTCAGAGAAACATTATAGATATTGCTGATATTAAAACATATCCCTGTATTAGTTCCTTACACATAAAGGATGCTGTTTTACATATTTCATATATCACCAGGCAATGGTGATAGTAATTCCTTTTAGGTAATGTAAGTTACTTAATCAATAGTAGCTGATTTAAGATCACTGGTTTCGTTGAAGGAACCAATCTTGATATGGAGAACTGTTTTATAATGCAGGGTCTAAAAGCTTGTGGATTGCTCCATTTCATAGGGTCATTAACCTTTAGCAAAATATTTTACTTTTTCCATTTTAGTCCTTTGAAATTATGTAATTTTTAGACTTTTATATCTGTGTGGAAAACAGTCTCATTTCTCAAATAAAATTTAAAGTTTATAGTTCTTTCTTTGATAGTTTCATATATATATGTATTCATATCCACCTTTACTTTCTCTGTTTCATCTTCCTCATGTTTCTCTACTATGCACCCTCCAAATTTGATGTCATTTTTTTATATACGTCTAGTTACTGCCACACAAGTAGATGACTATGGGAACATCCACTGGATCATGAGAAATCCACAGTGCCCAACCCCCCCCCCCAAAGAATGATTCTCCTGATGCTACTATCCATTGTCAATAATTTCTCAGTAAGGGTAAGGGTACAGATGTAAGATCATCTACCATCTATGCCAGAATTTTGGTTGGCTTTTTCTTGTGCAAATCTTGTAGAGGAAAGGTTAGTTTGTGTGTGTTCATGATTGCAATAGAAAGCTATGTCATGGCCTGAAGACAGCACATGCCATTTTTCCTAGTTCTGGTTCATACATTCTTTCTGCCTCCCCTTCTGTTATGTTCTCTGAGCCTCTGTGGTGGTGATGTTAACATAGATATCTCACTTAGAGATGAGAACTCAGTCTCTTTTTCTCAGGAACTCTCTATAGACTGCTCTTTACTACAAAAAGACATTTCTTTTTCAAAGGTTAAGAGTAGCTCAGGTCTATAGGTGCAAGCATAGATATTTAGAAGGCAGTATGAGAGCATGAACATTTAGAAAGATAAGAATAGAAGGCTTGATCCTAGAACCCATGATTTCTTAAGTCATGAGTTTTTGACTAGCATTACTGTATGAGGCATACTATTTTATCAGGATAATCATTCCTAAATTCAATCAGGAAGCTATTATTTGCCCTATATAAATAGTCCCACTACAGTACAGGTGGTTACATCTTGCCTGGTAAATAGGTATTGTAGCATTCAATTTTTAGTTTTGACCAAGACCATTGATGTCTTTTCTTCTCCAGCAGACCTAAATCATATCCTAGTACTATGAAAACTAGCTATTACCAAGGAAGGTTCCCGATGGATTTGAGATTGATTTATCTATGTCCTGTTACCAAGTGTTGCATCTTTTGTACTGGTTCATTATAAGTAGTTATGAAGAATAATGAAAGGAGATGGCAATCATTTTTGTTGTTTTAAAACCCTACAGGATATCCCTGAATAGTAACTCATAGGGATATATCTCATGAATTATACTATGAATCTCAATTAATTATCCCATGTCTTTTTAGAGTGACAGTGTCAAATCATACAGGTTAATTATGCTCCAACTCTTTACTTGGTAAGTGGTACTTTGAAATTAGTTCACTAGTTAGTGTCTTTCCATAAGGCTTGTCTGTCTGTGTGCGTTTGCTTTCTCCACATTTCCATGGCTCCTATTTCAACTTATCCTCAGTACTATCCTCCTTGTTCTTCAGTTTTATGTGATCTACTGTGCTTCCTCTTTTGTTTTTGATGTAGGCTTTCATAATGATTTTTTTGGAATAGACCTCCCCTTTCCTGCCTGAACTTTTGGGTACTTCCACATCTTGCATTTCTATCTACTTCACTACTTTCATTTTACCTGCCAACTAATGTCCCATTGCAATAGGTCTCATTCTAGTATGCTGGCTTCCACTTGTACTCCAAGTTAAATACAGCATCTAGAGGTAGGGTCTCTATATGGGCCTGAATTTCCTCACTCGGTATAATATTTTTAATCCAGTTCAATCTATTTATCTAAAATTTCATGTTTTATTTTTTTAATGCTGACTTGTGTTTACATGCCATACTTTCCTTATCTATTCTTGTGTTGATTAGCATCAAGTTTTATTTCACTTCCTAGATATTGTCACTAGAGTAACAAAGAATATGAATGTCTAGTTGTCTCTTTTGCTGCTATAATATCCCTTGGGTTGATGTCTAAGACCTATATGTGGGGCATTTACCAGCTCTATTTCTACTTTTTTGAGAAATCTTCAGACTGAATTTCAATATAGCTTCACTAATTTACACTCCAACTAACAGTCTATGAGGCTCTCATTTTGCTGAATACATGATAACATGTCTCTTCTTTGTATTCCTGATGTTGACTATTATGATTGAGATAACATGAAATCTTCAATCCAGGAGTAGCTGCCTCTATTCCCAGGAGAAACAGCAGAGAGCTGAGCAAACACAACCTTTATATAGGATTTTTGAGAGGGTGGAGCTTTCTAGGGCAGAGATTTCCAGAGTGAGGATTTGTGGGATTTCAAGTACAAAGCTTGGGGTAGCTTAAGGGTTGGAGGGGTTTTGTTCAGAGTTTTCAACTACAATTATCATAAACCTGGGAGGGGTCACATTTGGAGGTCTGGATATGGGCTTTGTGACAGAGATTGAAACTATCATGAAAGGGAGATGTTGAGATCCCTATTAACTCATGCCTTAGGGGGGTTATACAGACTTGAACCCTAAGAAAAACAAAATAACTTCCATAACGAAACTATGAACTTATACTAAGGGGTCAGATCCCTAGTTCTGGTCCCTGGCTGGCAGTGATAGACCATGTAAAGCTCCCTGCTTCGAGGGAATGGCTAGTTTAAACATTGTCACCTCAGAGATTGCCACAGAACCCATAGACTAGCTCCAGGTGGACACACCTCTCTCCTCCTGAGTTTCCTGTTAGCAGCAGCTCCAATTGAAGATTCGGGTGTTACTGGCTTTAGCTTCTCAGTTTTTTCAGATATCTGATCTCAGGTCCCAGAGACGTGGATATTTAGTCTCAGCTGCTCTGCAGTCCTGAGGTGTTGCTGTCCAGAGGTACAGAGGAGCCAGCAGCACAGCCTAAAGATATGACCACCCCTATCAGGGACCCAGGGGAACTGTAGAGCTGGAGAGGGGGCATTCGGGGACAGATACAAGGGGCAGCATGGCCTGGCCACTGAAGCTCCTCAGATGGGGGCCTGGACACTTCCCTGAAAAGTATACAAAGTTTACAATGTATACAAAGTTAATAAAGGAAGTCTATGTCAGGGAAAGCTTTTTGTGTGTCTGGAGTCTTATGAATAGCCTACAATGGGAACTGCCAGTATTTTAATAAAAATTTACATCTGTGTAACAGAACTATGTGTTCAGATTCTCAACCCACTTTTTAAAATAGATTTTTTAATTCTTTCCTTAATTATACAGAAGCTTCTCACTTTTATGATTTCATAGTTGTCACTTGTTAGCCTCAATTATTTAAAGTGTATCTTTCCCCCCCAATAGCTCCCCCTTTTAGTCAATTGAAAGGTTATTTTTCTTATAGCAATAAATACAATAGGAACAATTAGGCAACAATTATGAACATACATTCCCAATGTCCAATCCATATGTATTTGGCAACTAATAAGAATATTCTATTATACATTTATCTCAATGAGTTAAAAGTTCTATACCTAACTCAGTTTCCATTCTAACTTGAATTACCAACTTAAAATCATCTTCTTAGACCTATAACATCCTTTTAATTCCTAGACAACTTAAAACTTAACTATGGGACTATCAGTGTCGAGTCTTCGACCACATCAGAGACCTGAGAAGGATAAATATATCTGAATAAACAGGAGGAACAGAGCCAGCAGCTTCCACAACTAAAAAATATGACAGAAAACGGGCTGTGTGGACATTCTCAGAAGGTAGTGTAGGTTACTCTCTTTGGTCATTTGATGGATTATACATTTTTGTTGTTATTTAGGGGGATTGGCTACAAGTTATTGAATGGTCTTGTTAAGCAAGGTTTAGGGGGTTAGACCAAGGGATTTATCTTGTTTTCTTTTCACGATCCTTCTTTTTCTTTTATGTAGGGAGAACAGATTTGAAAAGAAAAAAATGGGATATAGACATGATAAAGGAAATGATACAGAAAAAGGGGTAGATTATTGAATCTAGTCTTATATCTTTGATACAAAATTAAGGTTATGTTTGGCTACATTGGTATAGATCTTTATGTATTGACACCAAATTAAGGTTAACTCTTTTTAAGGTATTGTGCCTATGTAATCCTTAAAAACACAATGTAAAGTTCTAGGCTTTTTGATAGAAATTATCACAAACTGTTGATGAATAAGAAATGTAAACTAATAATCAGTCAAATATGTCAGTTTGTTAAGTACTATTTTAGTGTATCACAGATATGTTCTAAGTTAATCAGAAGCCAAGTTCCTAAGAGACAAGCAACATTTGCTTATTGAAATATACAGAGATAGATAGATGGTCTTCAAAAACCACAGGAGATCTGTAGACTGTGGAAGATGTTTTCTTAACTTAAGATTTTTTGATATTGAGACATGTCACCTCTTGACAGCATTCCCCCATTCTACTTCAAGTAGATGATGAGCATCAAAGAATCTCCATTTGGAGATGGCTGCATAAGTGGCAAGCTAGCCACAGGGCAAGAAAAGGTATTGCTTCAAGTGCAGACAAAACGGTGTCCAAAAAGGACAAAACTTGGAAGCAGGTAAGTTGACAGCCTAGCTCTGACAAGACAGGGTGGGAAAGCCCTTCATAATTCCTGTTTTAAAATTAATGTCTATCAGAGATACTGGGCCAAAAGGCTGAAGATAGATGCTCCAATGTTATGGAAAGAAATTGGGGACCGTCCAGGCAGCCAGTGTTTGGCCTCAATTCTTGAACAAGTGGATTCCCATTCAGTAAGTCTTTCCCTACACCTATATCAAGTAGAGGGTACTGCCTATATTTTTCAACCTGCTTCAAATTTTACAGTTAGTTCTTTAATTGATTAATTTGGAATAAGGTTTGTGAAATTTAATAGGTAAAGATGTAATTTAATTATTTGCATGTAGACATATAGTTTTCCCAGTAACTTTTGTTGAAGATTCTTTTTATCATCTGTTCTATGATTTTGGCCATCTTTTCTGGATGTCGTGGGTTGGTTTGAGTGTATAGATGGGGAGCGTCATGGAAATGCATCAGTTTAGATCCTAGAAAATAATGTAGGAGATATGAGTGGGTGGAAAAGTTGTATGTTATGTGGCAGTAACCTGTAGGTAATGGCAGATGTTAGAGATTTTTTTAATATTATTCAATCTGGTTGATAGCTATAGATCTACTTAATCTATTCATTTCATCTTTATCTAATTTTGGTATGTTCTATATATCTAGGAATTCTACTTTTTGTTTTCCAAATATATAGAATATAAGATTTTAAAATATGTTCTTATAAATTTTAAATCTCATTGAAATATTTAGTAATGTCTCTATTTTATTTATAATTTTATTAATTTGGGCCCTTTCTCTTTATCTCTCTCTGGTTATCTTGGCTGCAGGGTTCTCAACCTTGTTTACCTTTTAAAATAACCAATTCTTCATTTCACAAGTTTTAAAACTGGTTTTCATTTCTTTCTTTTAAATTCACTATTTTTAACTCTGATTTTGGATACTTGTTTATCTAATATTTTGAGTTTGCTCTCTTGCCAAATCATTTAGGTTCATCACTTGATCATTAATTTGAAATCCCTCCAAATTTTTATGTAAGTACTTTCAACTAAAATCTTTCTTTGAAAGAATATCTTTATTGTGTTCTATAGATTTTGTAATGTTGTGATTTCATTTTCATTGAATTCTAAGGTTATTTTTAAATTTATTTAAATCAATTATTTAGTAGTATGCAATAGTTCATTTGTTTTCTGTAGTTTTTATTGCTGATGACATATATCTTTATTCCATGGTGATCAGATTTTAATACAGAATTTTGTTTAAATGTTCTCATATTTGGTGAGTTTTTTTTCCATCCTAATTCATAATAAATGTGGGCAAAGTTCTATAGGCTACTGAAAGGAATATGTATTCTTTTTTTGTTTTTGTTTTTATGTTTATTACTTCAGGTTACATCTCCAACACAGTACCCACTTTCCACCCCTCCCAGTCCTGGGACACTCCTACCCTCTTGTTTGCATAGAACATTGTAAATGATTGCTGTGTATAATTTTTCTATGTTAAATTTGTCTAGTAGACCTCTCAATAGAGATATTGGTGTACTGGCTGGCTTTGTGTGTAAACTTGACAAAAGACAGAGCCATCAGAGAGGAAGGAGCCTCAGTTGAGAAATGGCTCCATGAGATCCAGCTCTAAGGCATTTTATCAATTAGTTATCAATGTGGGAGGGCCCAGCATAGTGGGTGAAGCCATCCCTAGGCTGTAGTCCTGGATTCTATAAGAAAGCAGGCTGAGCAAGCCATGGAATGCAAGTCAGTAAGCATCAATCCTCCATGGCCTCTACATCAGTTCCTGTCTCTAGGATCCTTCTCTGTTCGATTGAGTTCCTGCCCTGACTTTCTTCAGTGGTAAACACCAATGTGGAAGTATAAGTCAAATAAAATCTTTCTTCCCAACTTGCTTTTTGCTCATAGTATTTTGCCACAGTAATAGAAACCTTAAATAAGAAAATTTGTGAGAGTGTCAATAACATCAGTGTATTTAGGACAATCTCTGGTGTTTCTTCTAGTAGAAGTTTGAAGTTAAGCTACATGTATGTGTGTATATTGTCACAGTGAAAGCATCCTCCTTATAGAGTGTTGTTTTGATAAGTATGCATCATCCCTCCTTAACACTTTTAATTAGTTTTAGTTTGAAGTCAGTTTTGTCAGAAATAGTTAACCTCAACATTCTAGTAGAAGCAATATGTAGTTTACAAACCTAATTAGAGAATTGGAGCAATTATGTTGTATGCATATGCTCTACACAGTAGATTCATTAGGATTCACCTGCCTAGAGAAGTGCATACTTCGTTACATGTTAACTGTCTAAGAAATACTAATGGCAGCCTTTAGTGGACTAAGAATGAAATAGAGCAGGCAGAGGCAGGAGGATCTCTGTATGTTTGAGGACAATCTTGTCTACAGGGGTAGTTTGAGGGCAGCCAAGGTTTCATAAAGAAATCCCGTCTGGGGAAAAAAAAGAGATAGAAAAAGAGCAGGAAATAAAATGCTAAGGTTACCTATAATTTATCTATTCTCACCAATCATGAATGAAGTCAATGTATATTTGCTTAAGTAATTATCAATCCAAATGGTAAAATATTTATTTTCCAATTACGAAGCTTAACAGACATTACATATGATTATTAATATTTTGTAGTTACGCTTTATCTGTACATAGTTATTGGTGACTTTTCTTTTAATGTGACAATTTATTATATTGTTTCAAATTAATCCTCTGTGTATGTCTACTAAGTTTTGAATTTTATAATTTGTGGAGTCTTCTAATAAAATTAAATTTCTTATGCAATTCATCTCTATTTAAATCTTATGTTTTTCCAGTTAAAAGTCTGTCTGTATTTTCCGGTAAATGAAGTTCATAACTACAATGCATATTTTATTCATTTAATAGAAGTTAATGTAATTTTTACAGAACTGTTAGTGTTAATGATACTGGATAGTAGAAATAATTTAGAAACTTTCTGAAGTGATTAATCATAGTAATGAGATAATTACATAATGTATTAAGCCATAATTTATCAAATGAATAGGCCTATATGTTTGTTTAATATTTGAAACCAGTAACAATGATTTACATGAAGAATGCTTGCTAAAGCATATAGTACTAAAACTGGTAATATAAAGAATAGCAAGAACACATTCACTGGAAATCTTTAAGGAATCTTTATAATAAGTCAGAGGAAGTGATGTTACATAAGAAATATCTACATACATCTAGAGTTGATGAGAAGGTTTGATTTGTCCCTTATTTGGGGATTATTATTTTTGTCTGTTTATATAACTAGAGAAAAGGATATATATATATATATATTATATATGAATATATGAATCCAATAGATGATAGATTCCTTAGCTAAAGGACTTGTATTTGTTGTCCTCTTGTAACTTTTAATGGTGAAGAAAGTGTCATTCACAAAATATGATTTCTACAACTACAAAAGAAATCTAATTAGACCAATGATTTTAACAATCTTGGGGATTTTTGTAACATGGGTGTTTTGTTCACACTAGTATTCATTTGGTAAATTCTACAATTACCTCCCAAAATGAAAAACTTTGTAGTATTATGGAAGCTACTAAGTGAAGAAATATCCCGAATTTGTAATTATTTAGGAGGATTTGAGAAATTCCTCTCAAGAAAATTATAACTCTACTATAAGGTACACTTAAAATCTAAGCACTTTGGACACAGCAAATTTCTTTCCAGTGAAACATTGACTCAAAAACAAACAAAAATTTGACAAAATCATAATGTAGATCAGTCTAGTACTAGCAGAGTTTAAAGCACCCCATTATAATCTTGGACTTGTGCTAAATAAAGTATTTCCAATGTTAAATAAATCCATATAGCACAGGAAAAATTTTACGTAGCCAAAAGAGTGACCTATCAAATTTTGCAATCCTATGTGAAATGTTTGTTTTGTTTTGTTTTGTTTTGTTTTTTTTGCAGAATACAATGATCATTATGAGTATAAAATCATGAATCATCTTACTTATTTTATGCATTGGTACTCATTTTTAACATTGAAGATTGTACTACAAAATCAAAAATTCCATAACAAAAGTTAAGAATGGAATTACAGATTTTTATTATATTGTATAAGTGATAAAATCATTATATCTTCAGAACTTAGATATTTCTAGATTTTGCATCTTGGGACATGGCTGTACATTTTTCATAAAACTTCTTTCTATTTATAATCTCCTATACTGTGATAGTAACACTCTGACCCATCTCAACCATCACCTTCACCACTTTGCTGCAAGTCTATTGACAAAACTCATAAGTATAGTAATGCCAAAACACAACTTGTTTAAACAAATTACATGGAAGGACAAGTAAATCTTTCTTCTCTACCGGAGCAGTCAGTCAGCTGGTTTAGCTGCCTTCCTAATTGGTGTCTTTCTCTAGAGTTTTTTCATTAATTTATTGATTTGTTCATTTTATATTCCACTTGCAACCCCCCCCCTTTTCTCTCCTCCAAGTCCCATACTCCCATCCATTTCCTCCATATCCCCCCATACCAAACCACTCTAGGACATAAAATTGCATCAGGAATAAGTGCAAGCAACCCATGAGCTTCATATGTGCAGTGGGCCTAGCACCAGTCCATGCAAGTTCTTTGGTTGGTGGTTCAGTCCCTAAGAGCCTCCCTCTGTCCCAGTTGATTTGCTATTCATGTCTTCTGGTGTCCTTGACTCTTCCAACTCCCTCAATCCTTCCCCTAAGTATTCCACAAGACTCCCTGAGTTTTCCCTATTGTTTGGCTGCTGGTCTCTGCATCTGTTTCCATTATCTGCTCAATAAATTCTCTTTTAGGGAAAGTGTATGTAAGGGAGATCAACAATCTGAACTAATGAGAAATGTTCTGATTGATACATATACTGTATTCTTTTAAGAGAGACCATGGATTCTCCTTTATTCCTTTATAATATTATATTCTATTTTCTCTTTATGGGAGAATCCCCTCCTCCACTTTGGTCCCTTACTAGCTACCTAACCTATGTGGTTATACTGATTGAAACATACATATCTAAGGCTTAAAAACTAGCATCCATGACTATAGAAAATATTTAATATTTGTCTTTTGGGTTCTGAGTTATAGCATAAGAGGAATAAAGGGAAAGGGAATGGGAGAATAGCACAAAGAAAGGAATAGAGAAAGTGACATATACCAATGAGTTAATTGACTTTAAGTATTAAAAGTAATTGCCATAGAAAGAAAACTTAGGCAAAATGCAAAGCAGTTAAGATACCAGAACACAAGCCAAAACTGAGTTGTATAATGATTCTACATTAGTGCTTTTTTGCTTTAAAAATAGTAAGTTTGCTGCATGGGTATACTTGCTGGTGAGTTTTCTGGATTTTAACCTCTTTCAATGAGGACTGAATGATGGTTATAATAGTTAATGAATTCTCATAATATACAACAAATTGTCACTTAAAGATATGATTAATATAAAAGATATTTTGTTGTCTCTTGTGGAAATAATAGCTATTATTACTTTTGAACTTCATTATGTGTCCTTACACTCTGTATGTAAGTACATAATACAAAACTATGCCCATTAGTAGGAGAATACATATAAAAATAAAAGTTTGCCTTTTAAGATATTTGAATGATCTATTTGTGTTGACATAAGCTACTTTGGACAATAAAATAAACAATAAAGCGGGAGTATTATTGTCTTCTGTCTGTCAAAGCACATGTTTTAAGAGGTCTAACCATTTGAATTCAATCAGTTTGGTACTGAGAACAGCTGCAATATGCCTTTATACAACACCATAAATTCAAATTAATTAATCCAAAATGAATTACAAATTATTTTTTGTAAACTGCACATTGATCCTTAAGGGTTATTTAAACAGCTGAACTAGATGTCATTTGCTCCATCTGCCACAACAGATGCTTTATTCCAATATGAATATTACATGAATTCTGAAAGTAGTATCCATAATTGTAAGAAGCATTTGCAAATTGGAGAAAAGATGATAGTGTTTATGATTACTGCGAATAATTTCTTCTTATATTTAATGGTGAAATGTACTAAATATATGAATCATAATGCAAATCCAAATCTCATTGCAGAACACAAAAATATTAAAGAATCCATAATAAAGAAATGTTCAGCATAGATTTCACCCATAGATTAAGCTGTACTTCACTAATGTACATTAATTATTCTTAGAAGATTCCAGAGGAATGCAACACTTCTTTTTCAATGATTCTTTTAGGGTCATAACATATTAAAATTATGTTAACTCTGATTTCAACACTGTTACAATGTAGAAGAGAAAGTAAAAGTGTAGACAGGCATAGAGAAAAGACTAGATTGGAATGATGAAGAAATTTACTATAGTATGAAAGTTTTCAGGTAAACCTTCCAGAACTCACAAAGCAAATGTTTGAGGCAAAAATACAAAGATACAAGCATATTCTCTCTCTCTCTCTCTCTCTCTCTCTCTCTCTCTCTCTCTCTCTCCTCTCTCTCTCTTCCTCCCTCTCTCTCTCTCTCTCTCCCTCTCTCCTTTCCCCCCTCTCTATCTGTCCCTTTCCCTCTTTCTTTCTCTCTCTCTAATACACACACAGAAACTCATACAAACACACAATATTAGAAGTTAAGACACACCAAATACAAATAAACAAACAAATGAACATATAAATGAATACCCTGCAACATAATCTGTAAAAAATTGCAATTTTGTTTTATCAGTGCTTTGAGGAATATAGACAATAGATGGTTAGATATGAATAAGCATGTATGGAAGAATGATGGAGATCATTTATAAGAGCAATGGTGAACTAAACAATTTTATGGAAAGTCTATTTTTTGATGTGTTTATTAGAAACACATTTGGCAGTATAAACTTTTCCAGCATGTCATTTCAGTATAGTTTACACTAAACGCAAGCAAACAAACAAATAAACATGATTTTAAACAAAATTAATATCTGATTTTTACAAGTGATGATTACAGAGTTGTTTTCAAGGTGAATTCTTGCCAATTGGTGTTTATAAACAGTTTTGTAGTAGAATTGTTGGTATGTACATATTTCTGACTCTTATTATGACACCATAACTATGTGATTGAATCATAGCTTTGTATCCAAGGAATGATTTGAAGGATTGCTGAGTAGTGCTTCCAATCTTGAATGACTAAGAAAAAATATCTATCCTAATGAAAAAATATCATTCAGTTTTGTTGTTGTTTTCAAGTCATTGCATAATGTGTGTTAATTCCAATATACTGCAGATAAAGTAAACAAAACCAAACCACAAAGATAACAAGGAAGAACTGTTAAAATAAACAAAACAATTATGAGTATGACAATACTATGTCTTTAACTAACAATAACTGCCAGTAATATGAGCAGCCAAACTTTATTAGGAAAAAAATAGTGACAGAAAAAATGAGACAAAAAGAAAATAAAGGAAACAGTCCCATGCACAGGCAACAAGCAAGAGATTCACCTCAGCTTGTAGGATACAGACAGACAAAAAGTGAAGGAAAACAATTGTACTTTATGAATTGAAAGCTGAGACAAACAGTCATAGTTTGACCTATTTTTGGTAAAAACAAAACAAAAAACAATAATAAAAGAAAATCACTTAAGAAATAAACAAATGTCATTATATAAGGGTCAGTTTATAAACTCATATGCACTGAGTGCAGGAATGTATAAATATAACAAATATTAAAGGAACTGTGGAAGATACAATAACAGTAAGGGACTCTAGCAACAAAATTTTAAAAAATATATAGATCCTTTGAAAAACAAGAAAATACTTGGCTTGAATAACATATAGGAGACAGTGGACCAAGTAAATGTATACAGGGCACTCCAACCTACAGCACAGCACTGAAGTATGGATTCATCTCATATCTACGCAACAGGTTCCAATTAGACAACATGTTTGCATGCATAATAAAACCTAGAAGATGTAAGAACATCATTTTCTGAACACAATGGTATAAACCTAGAGATTAACAAGGCAAAGAATGTTGGAAATTTCACAAATGCTGGTAAATGACAAATGACCTTGAATGGCCAGTCATATAAATAGGAAGTACAACAAGAAGTGTTGAGACAAGAGTCAATAAAATATAGTATGTAAAGTTTCCAGGATATAATACAGTAATTTGATAAAGGGGTTTATAGCAATGTATACCAATACCAAAATTCTATAACTTCATCCAAGAGCAATTTAGCTATTTCACAAAGGGAAAAAAGGGACAAGTAATATAACTCAACACAATAAGGACCATCCACAATGCTGATTCTACATTGCAATGCAATAAATCTGATATACCAAATTAACAGAATGAGAGGAAAAACATCATCTTAATAGATGCAAAAAAGGCATCAGCACAACTCAATACACTGTCAGTCATAATAAAAAGAATTAGAAACAACTAAGGAATATTGAAATTGGGAGAAATAATCTTCAATAGTTATCCAATACCAAATGGTAATTATTGTATGCACACATTTTAGTAACATTATACAGAAGGAGCAGGATATGAAAGGAAAGGAAGGGTGATGTGATCATATGATAATCTCAAAAATAAAATAAATAATTAAAAAACAATTTGAAGATAATGGAGAAGATCCGCTATGAAACTGTGTGTGGAAGGAATGGATCTCAACACACTGAAGTTCATACATGACATATAATATACTTAATTCTAAAAGCAAACAAGACCAAATTATCCCCACCTGCTACTTAATATAATACTAAAATCATAGCTAGAGTTATTAATGAGCAGTGATAACACAAAGACAAATAAAAATGAAATTGTCAGTGGTTTCATATTATGTGATTAGATACATATATAGAATCAGATATTTGCATATATTTATGAAAACATAAATTTGGAGTCCCTCCAAAACTAGTGAAAACTAAGAAACCAATAGAATGAAGCTGCAAGATTCAGGCTTATCAGGAAAAATAATATTTCTGTACAACAGCAACAAATTAGTTACAAAAGAATTAGAAAAAAATCAACAGTATTTAAATAACCAGAAAAGCAAAATGCTTTGATATATATTTAACCAGAGGAAAAAAAAGTCTATATTTAAAATCCAAAAGACTAAGGGGAGAGGTTGAGCAAGACAAAATCAAATGGGAAGACATTCCATGTTAATGGATTTTTAAAATTAGTAATTTCTAATGCTCTCATGGTAGTCAGTGCAAATAAAATCAAAATGTTGATATCATTTTCACATAAAAGAAAAAAATCTTAAAATTCATATGCCACCAGAAAGTACAAACAACACAATAAATAGATCAGATCAGAAAACAAAATTTTAATAAATGCTATCAATGCAATAATAAAGGTCAAATTTACCCCCAAAGTCATAATAGGCAAGTCTCATACAAGAGATACATTGACTAATGTAACAGAATATATTTCTCAGAAATACAACATCACACCTATGTTCAACCAATAAATTTTCCAAACTTTCCAAAATTATATGATGAGAAAATGATAACTATTATAAAAATCATTGGGAAAACTGGAAATTCACAGGCAGAAGAATTAAATTCAATTATTTACTCACCTAACACTAAAGATCAAATAGAAATGAAGATAAGAAATTATAGAAATACAGAGAGTAAATGTAGAGAAAACCTTTAGAGTCAGAACTCCACTTAGTGATTTTCCTGTATATGATCAGGCCATTGATAGAGACAGGATTTTATCAAACTATTAAGCTTCAGTGTAACAAATGACACTGTGAAGAAACAAGTTAAAAGCTGTTAGAAAATATTTTCACACTATACACCTGATAAGAGGTACATACATAAAGAAGGCACTTACATAATATTAACAGCAAAGAAACAAATTCCAAATTAACAGTAGATTAGGGATTTCAGTTTACCTTTTTAAAGAAGATGTAAAACGCTACCTAAAATAAATGAAAATAATCAACCCTGAGGACTACTCAGGTTAGATCCCTCCCCTTCCCTTCCCCCACCTCCCCTAGAGCTGACCAGTGATCTGTGACAAGCTCAGCTCACCTGAGCTGAGAGCTGTGCCCTAAGCCACACTGTGTGTTCCCTGCCCCACCAGAGGTGGCAAGGCCTCAGTAGCATCCAGCTTTACTTTCCCCACCTCAGGTCTCCAGGTACTTGATCCCTAGCACCTAGGTTAGACCCTCCTCTCCTCTCCCCACCAAGCCCTACTCTGCACAACTCCCTGGGGGTCTCCCATCCCCTCTGAGCTGGGAATGGTCCCTCCAAGCACCATCCTCTGGACCTGTGCCACCTGGGATACCCTGATCTTCAACCACAAGACCACTCAAGATCACTCAGGATGACCCAGGACCACTTAGGACAATTCAGGACCATTCAAGAACATTCAAACAGTGCTTCTCCCTGAGAGGAGCAGTTTGAACCTTGGAACTCCAGAGAGCAGCCAGAAAGGACCACAACCATGGATATGACATCTAAGCTGCAGGGAATATGCAGCTTTAGTATACAGTCCCTGGCCTACTCACCCCCACCAACATCACTAGGAAGACCAGTTGGATCTCAGCAAGCTATAGGCCATGAGTAACACAGCCCACTCCAAATCCTTGACCGGAGTTCCCAGTTGAGACACAGTAGGAAGGGCTGAGTCAGGGCAACCCACTGAGAACCAACTCCCTACATAAGGCTGCACATAGCCTGTGGAGGCTACAGGTAACCTTTATTATAAGGACTCCACACCAAGCTCCTTCATTGAAACCAAGGCTATAAGGCACCAAAAACAAGCAGTTAAGGACAGGAAGATGAATAATGCCCAACGAAAGAACAGAACTGACAATAACCAGAGAAATATCACTTCAACAAAACTCAACCATTCTAATACAAGCCCTGACAAGCCCACCATAGCTAAAACACTCACTATTCCTCCCACCACGTAATAATTGAAACTCCAAATAAACATAACAAAGAAAGAATATTAAAAGCTTCAAGAGAAAAAGACCAAGTAATATATAATAACAGACCCATCAGATTTATACCTAACTTTTCCTCAGAAAATTTAAAAGCAATAAGGGCTTGGTCAGATGTCCTACAAGCCCTAAGAGACCACAGGTGCCAGCCCAGGCTACTATACCCAGCAAAACTTTCAATCACCATAGATGGAGAAAACAAGATATTCCATGACAAAACCAAATTTAAACAATATGCATCCACAAATCCATCTCTATAGAAGGTCCTTGAAGGAAAAATCCAACAGAGACAAGGTAACTACAGCCAAGAAAACACAGAAAACAAATAACTCCACTGCAACTAAACCAAAAAAAAAAAAAAAAAGCACACACACACACACACACACACACACACACACACATGCACTACCAGCACCTACATCAAATAATAGGAAATAACAACCTATGATCATTAATATCCCTCAACAACAATGGACTCAATTCCCCAATGAAAAGACACAGACTTACATAATGGATCTGTAAACAAGACCCATCATTTTGCTGCATACAAGAAACACACTTCACCAGAAAAGACAGACTTTACCTCAGAGTTAAGGGATGAGAAAATGTTTTCTAAGGAAATGGTCCAAGGAAGTAAACGGAGTAGCCATCCTAACATCCAATAAAATAGATTTTCAGCTGAAATTAATAAAAAAAATATACGGAAGAACACAACATACTCATCAATTGAAAAATTCATCAAGATGACACCTCAATACTGAATATACAATGCCTCAAATATAAGGGTATCCACATTAGTAAAAGAGACAGTACTAAAGTTCAAACCACACATTGATCACCACACACTAATAGAGGGAGAATTCAACACCCCAGACCAATGGACAGGTCATCATGACAGAAGAGAAACAGAGAAATAATGTGATTAATGGAGGTCATAAATGGAACTAACAGATATTTATAGAATGTTTCACTCAAAGACAAAAGAATATACCTTCTTCTTAGCACCTCACAGAACCTTTTACAAAATTGACCATATAGTTGGCTAAAGAAAGCCTCAACTGACACAAGAAAATTGAAATAACCCAGTGTAACTTATCAGATCATCATTGATTAAAGTTGGATTTAAACAACAACAGAAATAACAAAAAGCCTATAAATTCATGGAAACTGAAAAACTCTCTACTCAATGACCATTGGTTCAGGGAACAAATAAAGAAGAAATTCAAAGATTCCTAAAATTCAGTGAAAATGAAGGCACAACATACTCAAAACTATGGGATACAATGAAAGCAGTGCTAAGAGGAAAATTCATAGGACTAAGTGCCTTCAACAATAGAGTGGAGAGAGCTCATATTAACAAAATTATCAGCAGAACTGGAAGAGCTAGAAAAGAAAGAAACACTCCCAAGAGGAGCAGACAACAGGAAATCATCAAACTCAGGGCTGAATTCAATAACTTAGAAACAAAAAGAACAATACAAAGAATCAGTGAAACCAAGAGTTAGTTCCTTGAGAAAATAAAAAAAAAAAATAGACAAACCCTTAGCCAAACTAACTAAAGGCTGAGGGAAAATACCCAAATCAACAAAATCAGAAATGAAAAGGGAGAAATAATAACATTAAGGAAATACAAAGAATCTTTAGGTCATACTTCAAAAACATGTACTTCAAAAAATTTGAAAACCTAAGCAAAATGGACAATCCTCTTAGTAGATTCCACCTATCAAAGTTAAATGAAGAACAGGTTAACAAGTTAAACAGTCCTATAACCCCTAAGGAAATAGAAGCAGTCACCCTGGGAGAGGTGGCAGGAGGAGAATGTGATGGAGATGTAACATGAAGTAATAAATACACATAAAAAAACTAAGCAATATTGCTAATCATAAAATTCCAGATAAAATTCAAAAGGCAACATTTTTTCTCTTATAAAGTAACTAGTATCAATATAATAAAAGCTAACTGAAGTTTAAGATTTAGAAGAAAGGCAATACTTGAATACAACCTGGTAGGAATTTAAATTAGTACAACCTTTTGTAGAAAACTGCATGGTATTTCTTCCCCAAACTCAAGTAGTACTATTACATGATCCAGTGATCAGTCTTCAGATATTTACACCAAAGATTTGAAATCAGCTTCACAATAAGAAAGCAATGATGTCTATTAACAGATGGATGAACAAAGAACATATCACTTATTCATGTGTGAAGCAGTATTACACAACCTTCACAGAGAAAGAAATGGTCTATCATTTATGAAGACATAGAAACAAATGTCAATCAACAAATTAAATGAAGCAACCAGAACACAGGAAGATAAGTACATACTCTCAATGATAATGTGGAACTGAAAGCAAACTCAGGAACATTGAGTGCAGTGATGGTTCCATATTCTAAGACAGAAAGGCAATAATAGACAAGAAAATACTAAACTCGGGAAAAGAGAAAAAGTAATGCCATTTTGTAAGTTCAGCTCCACATTTTTGTGAATATAACTAATGCTTATGAATGATGTATTTTTTGTATGTTTCACAATTACTGAGTAAATTTTAGATGCAGTTATAACAAAATAATAGATATTTGAGGTCATATAAATATAATTAAGCTTGATGTAATCATTCCACATTCCATTTAGGAATCATGATATCACTCTTACCACATAGACTGGTACAGTTGTAATTGTCATTTTACAAAAATAAAAAATAAAAATATCTCAGATACTTTAAAACATTTATAGGGTTTTCTTTGTTTCCCTTTAGAGAAATCAAACTATATTTTGTGATCATTACATGTAGACAAACCTTTTAAATTACCCAATATATACATTCTGCGTTATTTTACTGTACTTAACTTATTGTGCTTAATACCTCAGCCTCTCTTCTACCTCACATTCCCTTCATCCCTCCAACCGTAGGTGGGAGAGAAAGAACGTTAAAGATGAAAGGGGGCATAGGTCTCTTTGAGCTACTTCCTGGTGATTAGGGTCCTTGGATTCTTTGGGGGTAATACCAATCTCATTAGAAGTCCATCAAACCAGCAAGCCAGTAGACCAGCAAACCAGGAGACAAGAAGCAATTTGGGAGAGCATCAGCTGCTGGGAGAGCATCAACCCCTTTCTTCTTTGTAGCCCTTCTACTTCTTTGTAGAGTCCTTTCTTTCTTCTTTGTAACCCCCTTTTCTCCTACTTCTTTGTAGAGCTCCCTTTTCTCTTACTTCTTTGTAGAGCCCC
>CAJQZJ010032593.1:2742234-2806478 GCA_907164525.1 Lophiomys imhausi | reverse complement strand
TTCTTTGTAGAGCCCCCTTTTCTCTTACTTCTTTGTAGAGCCCCCTTTTCTCTTACTTCTTTGTAGAGCCCCCTTCTCCTCAGTGCTCTGTCTTTTTATCCTCTCTCCCATGCCCTCATAGTTAAACTTGCTCAGCTGGCCAAGCCATGCCCCTGCTAGCTCAGGAGACAGTTAATACTTTACACCTGCATCTTAAGCAGCTGACCTGGTATTGAACAAAAACATTCTCACAATTGCTTTTAATAAACTCATACCATATTTCCCCCTTTTAGTTCAAAACATGGTGTGTGTATATATATAATAAAGATATTTATCAGATCTATCAAGCATTATATTTAAAATGTCCAGTCTATTTGTATTTAGCAACCTTTGAGAAAGCTCTATTGTTTATACCTAGCTTAGAGTTCTGTATCTATAATTTTCTATTCTTATTTGTATTTATCAACCTCTAACATCTTTTAGATATAAAACATTACTTAAATCCTACACAACTAAGCTTAATTTTAATATTATAACTATTTAGGCTTCAACCCCATCAGAGACATTAAAAGGAAATTAAATTATTACTTGTGTATGTAGGAAGTGTAGAGCAAGCAACTTCCAGAACTATAGTAATGACAGAGGTTGCTGGGTACCTGAACAGTCAGTCACTCATGGTTTCTCTGTGTCATTGGGACATCCAGTCTTCAGCCTGTTGTCCCAAAATATTAGACAATCTTTTCTGTAAAGCAAAAATATTGAAGGACTGGCCTGCCTTATCTCTGTAATGTTGGTCAGTCAACTTTTCAGTGTCCTGCTTGTTCACAGGACAGCCTGCTATCAGCAGTTTTTTGTCCAGTGACTATCTTGTCACATTTGTTTCTTTAATGCCCATCATCTTTTATCAAGTAGATTTAGGGTACTGCCAGGAGCAGATGTTTCTCTGTCAGAAAAAACTTTTTCTTATTAAAACATCTTAAATGCCATTTTCTGTAGGTCTCCGAGGTTTTTGAAAATCATCTATCATCTGTCTGTCCACCTAAATAGACAAACATTTTTTATCTATGTACTTACTGTCTACTCAACTTATTTCTGCAATGAATTAAACTAATATCTAATGAAACTATAAGTTCTTAAATCCTACAGTTTTCAATAGTTGCTTTCAAATGGTCTGGAACCAAAAATTGAAATTTTTAAATCAGAAACAAAGATATTTCAATGCATTAAATGCTTTTTTGTTATCAGTAGTTTATTTTTACAACCTGGTTACTCTCTGCTGCTCTATCTTGGTAACAACTCTCACAAGTTCTTGTCTGAAATGGCTCACACATTTTGCTGTGGAGCCTTGAGGTAGGACCCCAAAGTTTCTTCCTGACTGCAAAATATTACCTTGTATGTCCCTCTTGGACATATATTAATTTGTCCAAGGTTGACCTCTCCCAAAACATTTACAAATGCCAGAAAATCTCAATTTTCTTCCACCAGAACCATTTGTGTGATGTTAACATGAAGGCCATTTTGACACCTGGTTTGAAAAGTACCATATTTCTTACAATACTGAACATTTTGGCCTCTGAAGCCTTAAAATTTCAGTGTGAATGGCCAAACTTACCACAATTAAAGCATCCAGTGTTTTGATATCTGATGCTTTTGGCAGCTCCTGGGAGGCCACTCCTCTGAGGGGAAAGTTAGCTTGAGATTAACCCTCTCTCTGTGAACAGGCTGTTTCTCTTTCATCACAACTAAACCTGTGTTCTCCAGCTCTTTTTCCTTTGTAAGCCCTTCAACTTCTATTTGCAAATTTTGTGGTTGCATAGTCATTTCTCCAATCCTTTTATCATACCCTTCCTTATACATTTGCAACTTTTCAAATTGTTTAAGCATTCTCTCCAACTTTTTTGAAATATAATACAGGAGGAAAAACAACAACATATAAAAAATCCACTCTGGGCACAAAGTGGTAAAGAATCCAGGGCAGCAGCCATCATAAGCCTTTTGTTGACATCCTGAAATACACTGTTCATTCCTTCAATTTGTCTCCTCCACAGCGTTAAATAAAAAATTACCCATTATGCCTTGCCTTACATCTGGACACCACTTGTAACAAGGGGCTTTTATTATTTTTTAATTATTAAATTAATTATATTATTTTTTAATTATTATATTTTTATTATTATTATATTAATTATATTCTAATTTGTTTTACTGTACTTAATATCTCTACCTCCCTTCCACCCTTGACAGCAGCAGGAAGAACAAGCACCAGTTTTGGGGGAGCACCATCAGCCGGGAGAGCAGCAACCACTTTCTACTTTGAAGCCTTTTCTTTGTAGAACTTTCTCCTACTTCCTTATAGAGTCTTTTCTCTTACTTTTTTGTAGAGTCTCTTTACTCTTACTTCTTTGTAAAGCCCATGCTATTTTACTTCTTTGTGGTACTTACTTCTTTGTGCAGCTCCTTCTCTTTTTTCTCATTGTAACCCCCTTCTCCTCCTCCAGGGGGGTCTGGCTTTTTATCCTCTCTCCCAAGTCCTCAGAGTTAAACTTGCTCATCTGGCTAAGTTACACCACTGCTAGCTCACAAGACAGTTAATACTTTTTACCTGTGTCTTTAGCAGCCCAGCTGGGATTAAACAAAAACATTCTCACAATTGGTTTTAATAAACTTCTACCACATTTACATTAAAATAGAATATTATTATTATAACATTCTCTAATCCTCTAGACCTTGATTAGCAGAAGTGCTGTGTGGAACTGGTATGCTAGCTCCCTAAAGTATGTGTGGAGAGATCCACTTGAAAGGGACAGCCTTAATACCTTCCCAGTGCTTAAAGCAAGAGTTAAATTCATTCAGACTAAGTGCTGTGGACAGCATGTAAAATAATATCTAGTAGTAATTTAGGTGGGAATGTACTGTATGGTTAGCAATCAAATAAAACGAAAGCTCTTTTTACTATGAAAATTACATTAAACAATCATATAGAAATATGAATTTCAGCAGATTTATAAGAATATAGTGAAAAATATACTGGATTACAAAGAGGATGGTGATATTAAAAATAATAAAATTCAAGTGTGTGGCTTTTTAAATTTTATTCCATGCACTTTAGACTGTTGACTGGTATGGTTGTCATGGATATCTTGTTTAGGAAACCATGTTGTTAAGAATTCCATTAGTTCGGCTTTACTTTTGTCTAGAAGACAGAGTGTCTCAGAAAGTATCTTGATGCCTCTTAGCATCTTTCTACCTCTCTAACATTACGTTCCGAGCCTTAGGTGCCTTAGTTGTATTGAAGCTGTAAGAATTGGGGCTGGACACACCACAGTAACTTACATTCTGCCTTTTCACCAGTTGTGCATCTCTATTGTCCTCTATCTACTGCATAAAGTACCATTTTTGCTGAATGGTGAGAGCTACACTTTATGTGGGTATGAGGATATGTATTTAGACTTCCATTCTCCTTTTGAGACTGTCTATCCAGCCATGGATGGTATTATAGGCTTGTAGTATCAGTTATAAATGTCCCCTATTCTGAATGCCTTAAGACCAATGCCTTAGACAGCAGCTGGTTAGCCTCCTCTAAAGTATTATGATTCCACCATAGGGCATGACTTGCCGTGGTAGTATTAGCATTCATAGGCTTAAGAATTAGAAATGTTAACTACTTTTCTCCCTTAGGAGCTTGCATAGCAACTTCCAACAAACACTAAACCAATATGGAGATCTAGTAGATATTCCATATCAGTTATTATTCTAAAGATCCATGTCCCATGTCTGAAGTGTGTAGTGTCTTCAACAGTGTATTCTTTACCTTCAAGTTCTGAGACAATCAGTGATAATGACAATGGTCTATATTTTTTAGGATTTTCTTGGACCCTCTGACCAAGAACTTATTGGGAGGCTTTTCATGCCTGGCACTGAGGTTTTTGGTTAATAGCCTATGGCTATTGGAGGGAACACTGTAAGCAGTTATCTTCAGGGACTAATCTGCTTATAGGTTATCCAGTCACAAGTGGTTATCACTAAACATATGTACATAAGAACAACACTAAATGAACTCATGTATATATTTTTTTTGTAAAGAAGAATAGGTCCTGATTTTGAGATGGAATGGATGTTGAGAGGAGGGGTAGAATGATGTAAATAAAGTACTCATGTTAAAATTTGAAAATGTTCTTTGTTTTCTGAACTTTAAATGTGCATGTGCTACACACATAGGTTGGGGGTTGGTATCATGCTGGTATGTATTCATATGCTAAATATTGGCCCCTAGATCTGGTTACAGACAGTCAATAAGAGCACATTCTCACATACACCAAGGAATGTTGTATGTACTTTCCATGCCAATATTCTTTAATTGGTTAAATAAAAGTTGCTGACAGCCATTTACTGGGCAGAATACAGGCAGGTGGGGCCTACCTGGACTGGACTGGGAAAGGCAGCGAGAGGGGTGGGAAGAAAAAAGATGGAGGAAAGTTTGGCTTGATAGAGAGGATCCAGCACAGTTAGTACATGGATTGACAAGAAAAATTGGGGAATGCACCTGGAAAATAGCCAAACTAGCCTAGGAAAATAGTTTAGGTGTAATTGCCCAGTTATTGTGCTAAAGACAGTCAAATAAATCATTAAACTCTGTCTCAGTTATTGGGGAGACTGGCTGGGTCATAGCAAGAGCCATAGAGATAATAAATATTCGACAACATATTGGTGCCCAACTTTTCTCCAATTAGAATCTAAGCAGATGGCCTGAAAAAGCCTCAAAAAAGCCAGACATAGAAGCCACAGTTTTTTGTTTTTGGCGGGGGCAGTGGGGGGGAGGTTTCCTAACAACTGCATGCTCCTCAAGCCCAGCAAAGCAGTGGAATTCTGCCTGTAAGCAGCCAATGCAGCCTCAGGTAGCAAAACCTGTAGAGACTTCCTGGAGACCACAACCACAAGAAAAGCTGCTACAGGTTCTCCCAAGCTTGACACAGAAAGTTGTTCCAGTCCTGTCCAATGGGGCTTACAAATTCTCTGAATGTTCTACACTCATGGCATGTGGAAGTGTGGCCCTAGACTGGCTGCTGTTGCCAGAGACAAGGGCAGGTCAACCAGAACTCCAAGCAACAAAAGCAGAGTCCCAGAGCTCACAGTAACTGCCTCCAGTGCAAACAGAAGCCAGACTGCAAAGAAGTGGGTCAAATGTCAAGGTAGATGGTGGACCAAGAGAATTCCTCCCCCACACCCAGACCCCTGTTGTGACCTGGAGTGCCAGCCATCAGGAAGTGCTGACTTGAAGAGCCCCATTCCCAGAGCTGCTGAATGACTGAGAAGACTCTAGGACAAGTAATGCATGATGAACCTGGCCGTTCCAAGGTGACAGAGTTTAGAGAAACTTAGGTACAAAAATAAGCATTAAAAGTTTAAAAGCAATAAAAGAAAAATGGATAGATTGTTTTATATATGTGTGTAGACACTGAAGAAAAAAATTAATTCATCATCCAAAGGGAGTAGAGAAATACACACCAGACAAGGAATAGGTCTCAAAGCAGAGAAGCTACAGTTTCTGTGGTGAACAGTGGACCATCCATTTGATTTAAATGAAAAAAAGAAAAAAAGGAAAAAGCACAGCAATGCAAAAGCCAAACGCAAACCTCTGAACAGGTACAACATGTTTAAAAATATGTTTAGACAGTGAAAAAGTAAAGAAAGAAATGTGTGTTTAAAGATCATTAAAAAATAATTTAAAAATAATAATGTCTCCAAAGGAATGACAGAAATAAAAAGACTTTAACGGGGGGAGTGTTCTTCCATGTTAAAAAACATAAATCATTGTTCAGGAAGATATTTGGACAACATACAATTTTATTTTGATTGTCATCACGAAAATGGTTATATGTTCAGTGATGATTGTAATTTTATGCATCTTTTGTTGATAAAGTTCAGAATGGAGCAGACATAAATGGAGAAGGGACTGTTAAATTAAAGCAGTCAACACTTGTCTTGACCTCAGAATGGAGGACAAAAGATATGCTGTGTTGGGAAAGAGGCTTTATGTTCATGTCAATGAGAAAAGAGAAGCTTTGGATTCTATCCAAATTAATTAGGATCAGATTTGACAGGAGAAGGCCTCCCAAAGATCTTGGCTACAGACAAAAAGAAACAAATGAAGATCAACAACCTTGGCAAAATATAAAATATACCTTTATCCCTCTACATGGGAATAGGTCTGAGACTGGTTGAGACATGAATGTCTATGGATAGCCAATGAATCTTGTTGCCTACAAAAATCCTCAGGACTTATCATGCCATTATTTTAAGGGCCATTGATAAAAATTCATTTGTTTACAGTCCAAACTTGTCTGGAGAAAAGTTAGAAAGCGAAAAATAGATGTCTTTTTCCTCCTCAAGCAAAGAGTGAAGAATCATTGTTAACTGATCTGTGCACCTTGAATATTCAATACATATAGAATGTATATGACTTGTGATAGTTTATGTGTTTAGAGAACAAAAGGGCCAGACACCAATAGAATAGAGATGACCTTTACAAGACTCATCCTTCAGAATGCTGAGATGCTGAAATACATTTATTCCAGCATCCTGTATGATCCAACCTCAGACTGCCTCAATTGATGTTTTATCAAAACTTACTTCCAGGAAAACTTCGAAGAACTTATTTCAAATCATCTGGCATTATAGACTGTTCCAGTGAGGACTTCGTATAAAACTGCATTTTCACAGCATTTAGAGGCTGCACAATGTATGTTACAGCTAGCTTTGTTAATCATTTTCTCAATTTTCTTGGGCACCCAAAAAGGAATACTATGCCCAAAATCAGCAGGAAGCAATTTTAAGAGAACAATGTACTATTCCCTTAATGTAGGGTGGTTAGTTTTGGTCATCCGATTGGGTGATGGATGCTTGTCTTTATGAAGGGGTTGGTTACAAGTTAACAAATGTCTTGATCAGGGAGAAAACAGGGCATTGGAATATAGACTCAGCAATTTCTGTCTTTCCTTTTCTCTTCTTTATCCTTCTTTCTTTCTTAGGCAAAGGGAAAGGGGTTGAGAAAAGAATAAAAGTATAGAAATAAC
This sequence comes from Lophiomys imhausi, assembly GCA_907164525.1. Classification (NCBI taxonomy): domain Eukaryota; kingdom Metazoa; phylum Chordata; class Mammalia; order Rodentia; family Muridae; genus Lophiomys; species Lophiomys imhausi. The sequence goes on along the minus strand of CAJQZJ010032593.1, from coordinate 2,799,426 downwards.
AGAGGAATAATAGTCATAAAAGGGTAGATTAGTGATTCTACACTTAAATTATAGTGTTAATACAGAGCCTAATTATTGTGCTAAACCATTCAAATTAGTCGTTAAGACTCAATCACTGGGAGGGCTGTCTGGGTCATAGTAGGAGCCATAGATACAATAAACATTCAATAATACACATGCTCACTATCTCACACACATCTCGCTCACAAACAATAATAAGTAAAATATTTTAATTAATGTTTTTATCTAGTCATTATATGCACAAACTTAAAAGTATGTGTAATATACATGTATTCATAATATATGGAAAATAATTCCATCAAGAAGATGAAAACTGTGGGGACCCGGGAAATGGAGGCTTAAGAAAAATTTCTCATTGCTGGGAAAATGAAAGTAAAGTGTGGAGATATCTAAGATGATGTCCGCAGGAAGATGCCGGGGTAGAGTTGAAGCCGGATCGAGGGTATAGCTGATTGTTTGAACAAGACTTCTGTACTTTTGATCAGTGCATGATCATCTTGCTACCAGGCTTGTACTATGTGATGTAATAGGATGACCTTTAGCCTCATGTGGAAACACCCATTTGATTCTGTATATAAGCCAGGGGATGAAATATTAAAAACCGGGAAATTCTTAGACATTACACCCTGTCACATCTGTTTGTCTTTAGAGTGAAGGCTGGAGGTTTGGGCAGGCAGCGCACTCACTTTTCCCTGAGAACCCCCTTATGTGGTGGTCACCCCATATGGGCCCCGAGACAAAAACAGTGTATTTCCTTACAAGCAGTGTACATACCAAAAAAAAGAAAAACAATTAATGAATTTTTTTAATATCCTTTAAATTACTAAACAGATACTTATATAAATGATATATCAAACAGTGAGGTATTAGAGGAACTGGAACTCAATTATAGTGCTAAGAACTTCATTGAAGAAACAAGCTGTAGGAAGGGAAATTTCTTAGAAAAGCAGATGCACTTGTTCCAAGACACAGCAGTTCTTATCTTGAATACTTAACTAGCAAGATGGCATTTTGTTACTAGCAAATGTCCACAAGAGCTGGCCCAAAACTGGAATATTCAAAATATACAATAACATGAAAGAAAATATTTACAATTACAATCATATAATTCTTCCATTTCTGTCTTTCTTTCTACTCCTTCCATGTTTGTTGCCCACTTTGTCCTCAAATTCAAGACTAATTACATTTAATCATTGTTGAATATATTTATATGTATATATATATATACACACATATATACAACAAATTGTATAATTAAATGTATATATTGATTGTATTGAATATATATTGAATTATATGTTTAATAATGAAAATTACATGTATATAAAGGAATCAACATAAGTACAACCTGTTGAGTCCATTCAGTATTATCTGTATTTGTTTCCAGGGTTGACATTTGGTACTAGATAAGCAACCAGGGGGTTCATCCTTGAGGAAGACTAAATCTTCCTTTCTCATCAATTGCTAAATTCTGTAGAAGATGGCTAATTAAATTAATTAACAGCATTTATATTAAAGTTAATTGGCTGGCAGTGTTAATCCTTAACCTGCCATTATAAATGAGCACACAGACACCTGATGGATTTTAACAGGCCTTGGCCTGGATTGTGCGATCTTGGCCCATCTAAGCTACCTCTTAACTCTGTTCCCCAAATGTGACCCCAAATATACAAAAGTCCTCTTGGACTGTTAATTCTCCATGTTATATTGATGTTTCAGGCCACATGGAACAATCTTATTCCATCTACCCCATCGTGTGTCCCCCTTTGTGCTCCTGGTTTCCTCTTCTTCTCACAGAAGCTACTTCTTCCTTCTTCTTCTTCTGGAAGCTTCCTCTATCCATCAACCTCTCTGCTTCAGAAGTACAAGTACCTTAGTACTGCCTACCTCTCTCTTTGCCCAATCTCAGGCCTTAGAATTTATTTATCCAATCAGAGACAAGCAAGGTAGCACAGCATTACTTAATGTACAGAAAGCAAGCTTCTGGGAGAAGGTTAATTACCATTTAGAATGCATAACATAACCCCATCAAATTTCTTATAGCATTTCATCATGAGGTGTTTCCCCAACCTTGTGATATTTCCTCAGTATATTCCTTGGGATGGATATCTTGTGGAATTGATAAGTCCTTTTCAGGCAACTATACTGTTGAGATTTCATGGGTTCCGTGTCCTGTCATCCATAACCAGATTCCACATTCTCACTGTAGTCTTCCTGATTTTCATCTCTTAACAATCTTTCAGTACCTTATTCCATGATGCTACCTGAGCCTCAAGTGCTCATACGTATAGTTCTATAGTTGTAGATGTATAGTTTTGCTGGGCACCCCATGGTCAGTGTTGTCTTCATTTTGACAAGTTTTGGTTTCAGCAAAGAGCTCCTTTTGCTTCAAATAGTAAAGCATCTTTGATGAAGTGTGAGATATCTACTTACCTGAATTTAAGTGTACTCAGGGATATATTGGTTTACGAAAGTGGAAGCAGTGCATTCTCTTCCAAGATCCATGTTCTCACTATCCACATGTAGTTGGCTAGGTTGACAGCGTTATTTCAGAGTGGACCCTCATTCAAGATTACAATAAATATGAAGATTTTCAGTTTGTTCACATGCTTTACCTTAGTTCTAATAGTATTCATCATAGTCATTTTTTCTAGGATTTTAAATGTTAAATTCCTACTGATCTTTCAGCAAAAGATTGCAATTTCATTCTAGATATTTTCTCAGGTTGGTGTTAATAACTCTATTCCATTGGCAGTAAGGGTCAAATTTGGATATCTGGAAGACATGACAGTACCAAAACCCAAAATAGCATCTGTTCATTAGTCTCCATCAACGAAAATGTAAAGGGAAATACTAGATAATGACAAATTAAAAGGCTGAAAGCAATGAAATAAATGAGAGCATTTTACCAATGAAATAAATGTTTATGTAGACTAAAGGTTGATTGTGGGAGACAGTGCCAGCTGGCTGCTACTGAGAGAGGTTGTCTTTCCTACATTATCTATTATAGTTAAGACTGAATTCAGCCATATATATTGTCAAAAGACCATAGAGGGTCCCTGTAACTGAACTTTTAAATCATTATATAACACTTATTTATTTATTACTAAATTCACTTATAACAAACACCAACAATTTCCTAACTATTAAACCTATAAATTGCTACAACCCTTTTAACCTATCCACTAAACCTATTGATAATTATTTTTCTAACCTTTTAGAATGATACAGTCTCTGGGGAAGGTCCTCAGTCATCAGGAACACAATCTTTGTTGTAGATTCTTTAACGCACTTAGCAGTCCTTTTTTCTGGATCTCTCAGATGCAGGTTCATCAGGGTAAGTTGGTTATTGCAGTCTCACCTTAAATAAGGCTTCATGCTTTCTTCTCTGTGGGAGACTCCAGCCGTCTGCAGGCCAACTTACTTCTTTTGAATCAGGAACTCAGTTGCTCTGCCTCAGTCCTTAAAGCCAGGCACAGTTTCCCCTAGGCCACTGATCGGACAGATCAAACCCCTCCAGGCAAAAGCTGAGCCACAGGGTCCAGTCCTTGGCCTTTTGGTGTCTTGCTCAGGCTTTCTTTGCTCATCGGCTTCTTTCTGCTTCAGGGAGAGAGCTGGCCATCAATGGCCAGCCCTTTTTTCAGCAGGACTCTTGGAGCTCTCTAGCATCAGGGGCCTCTTCTTTTCCTGGGCTCCATGCACTCTCCTTAAATAGGAGGAACTCTGTTTCAGCTTAATTTGGGCTCCGCCCACTTAGCAGCTGAAAACAATGTCAGGCCAGATACTTTGCTTCTTGTCCATTAAGTCTTTCCTGTTTTCCTGACTTCAACCTTGTTTTTCAGTCTATTGAGTCTTTCCTGTTTTTCCTGACTTTAGTCTACATGCTGATAATGCTCTTCATGCCCCGAATTAAGAGACAGTATCAGAAACCCCTATATATTTTCTAAATCTAATTTATCTAACCTCCTACAGGTCCCCAACAATCTAATTACCTGCTCTTAACCAGCCACTTGACACATAGACCTAGGATATTTTTTTTTCAGTTGAAACTGGTAAAACAAAAAGAACGCACATGTAACTGCTGTTCAGTAATTGTATCTGTACAACTGATGTCAAATGGGTCACTGGTTTATCTGAGTCTGTTTTGTCTTCTTGATAATTTTTAGTATAGCCTGTTTTGGTTATGATTCAACTTGATATTCATTATTTCTTATTATAAAATTGTTGTTCCTTAATACAACCGAGTAAGGGCACCCAGTAACGCATTTAAATTTAACTTTCTATATACATGGATATGATCACACAGTGGATAAAAAAAAATTTCACATAAACTTAGAGAGGAAAGTGGTGCAGAAGCTAGAAAATGAAGTGGATGAAATGGGAAATGGGTTTGAATAAAATACATTATATGTTTATGTGAACTTTGCAGTAAAATAATTTGAAAATTAATAACCACATATGGAAGATATTGCCAATTAGGAACTTTAAACAACACTAAATTACAAACACTATCAAGTAAGAAGAGTTTCTTGTTATATACTTATATCTGAGGTTTGTGCTGGGAATATTTTAGTGTAAAAATATTATGCTTTCTAAAGATATGGCTGAGTCATAGACATAAAATTATAGAATAGTTCTCAGTCTCCCACCTCAGTGTATTTTAGCTGAGTTCTTTCAATATGTAAACAATTCTCTTTGAGACTTTGACTTGAAGGAGCAGGATAAAATTCTCTGAAAACGGCTTACTGTGACTCACTTTTTTCTTTGGAAAAGAAATTCAACTGACTTCTCGGCTATTATCATGATGAATGCTTCAGTGTCCAGCTTCTTTCTCTGGCTTAGACGTTGGCAAATATAAGGTTGTTCATTTTTTCCTGCATTTAACTCTAGTGAGTTAAAGGCTGTGCTAGTCACATTAAAAATACATAGGACCTGTAAACTGAAGTGTCCTGCAGCAATTAAAGTTAAAAAAAAACCTTTTATGTATTGGCAATCTATTTTTTTTTTTTTTTAGTGCTTTAGCTATCTGATTTTTCTAAGGAATCACACAGTACACGATAGAGCATGGTTATGTGAGAAGAATATTAATGCTGCACTCCAAGTGTTATGAAACATACTTAAAAGTATATCAAATCCACAAATAAGCTAGTTATATTCAAGTTCATATATTACATATCAGAAATGTGACTTTTTTACAGTTACCTTTAATTGTTTTTGTCATATCCTCTACCTCTAGTAGAATTTAAATGGAAGTTGACTGTATATCCAAGTGTGGTTACCTTCAATATTCAGAAATGTTTACAAAGTTGACATTGAAATGTTTACTAATATGATGTGGGAAACTCAGTGCATAGTATCTCTCATGATACAATGTCGCTTAGATTCCATGTAACCTTACTTAATATTGAAAAATATTTTTTTCATTTTTTTATACAAAGTTAAGCCTAAAATCTCTTCTATATATTTGGAAGCATTTTTGTTTTACATATCATTCTCAGAAAATACGTTTTGTAGATGTTATTTAATTTTTTTGGAGCTTTGTTCTGATGCTTTCCACCATTGTTATGTAGCATATTTACAGGAAGAAATTTGTGACAATGATAACGTAGCATCGAGGTGAAAGATAGTTTTAAAGTTTCTTAGTATTCTCTCACTTCTCATCAATGGAATTCATTGCCATCAGTACAATAGTGATGTGACTTTCATGTGGTAACCAACTTTTTTTTTAATTAGATTTAAGGCCCACACCACAAAAAGAAAGACAATGGGTGCATAGAATAAGTGGATATTGAGTTCTCATCTATTCCTAATGGACTATCTATATCCAAAGTCCTTCTCTAAGGCCCAACAAAAACATGAAAATGGAGGCAGAATTATTCTAAGAGTCAGAGGTTAAGGTGAGATGGAGTGATTGTGCAATCTTGCCATGGCTGGGCTTTTTCACTCATGAACTCACAGCAGCTGTTGTTGCCTGCACATGACTAAGCTATTAAAGAATCCATCATGAATAGGGGAGTGGCTCACAAGCAATTACCAATAATTGAGGAGCTATTGGATTTTGATGGCTACTAGGCAAGAGAGAATCAGGGCTGCTGACCCTGGTATGTTTCCCTTCACTATGGTAAAGCTCTATACCCCATGTTCATATGGGCAGTACTGATTGGACTCATTTCACTATTATAAAAGAAGAAGAGGACATGACAGGGAACATAACATGAAGGTATTGAGGAGAAGTAGGAAGGGTTCAGTAGAGGGTGGAAACATTCAATTCATTTGGTATACAAGTACAAAATTCTAGAAAATAAATAAAAATATAGTATTAATATTCTGGATTAGAAGAATTATGATTTATTTCTTATCTCCTTGCTTTTTTAATGTATGTGCTTATTTTTCTTTAATTTATAAATAATTATTTTGATAGAAAAATTTACATTGACATTATTAATATTTCACAATTATTATATCATGTGCTCATAATAGGAATTATGAAAGGGGAAGTTTATCAAGCCTCAATATGTATAGGGAAGATTATTTTAGAAAGGTAACTGTTTAAAACTTTTATGTTTGCTTATTTATCCATATCATTGACAGTAGTAAGATAATTGGTCAACTCCATAGACACCAAAATCTTATCATTATATAAATAAAGAATATTTTCATTAAAATTTTATCAGTTGGTTTTGGACAGCAGATTGCATGTTCCTAGGTAAAAGAGAATTAATTAAATTATACTACAAATATGTCAATTTTTTATTGTTATTTTAATGCTTTTTAATACTGTACTTTAATTTTCTTACCTTTTTCATGAGCCATCACTATAGCATCAAGAATGTTCATTATTTTTAATTTGTATCCTTGCAAATCATAAAAGATTTTGTAGAGATATAATGAATTTATACAAATGGAAAGGTATTATTATTATTATTCTCTTTTATTGAAAAAATTGTTATGTGAATTTCACATCATGCACCCTGTTCCCTCTCATCTCCTAACTCCCCTCAGACCCACCCTCCACCCTTGCAATCTGTCCCAGTATAAAAAATAGAATCTCATTGTGGAAACTGTAGTGTGTCTTAGTGTGTCCCACAATATTCCCTGTTGTCCACACACTTTGCTTGCAAATGTTCATTAAAATGTCTCCTTGGTCTGGTACCAGGACTCTGGTTTTTGTTACTTTGTCAACACTGGAACCTCACTGGAACATCTCTCAGATATGCTGTAACTGTCCTGTGTCATGGAGATCCTGCAGTCCTGGGTTGTAGAATTGGCCTCTTCTTGCACTCCAGCAGTTCATCCATGGGGTAGATATTGGGGTGGGCCAACTCAAGGTCCTGGTTCTGGACCTGCAATCCCCACTTGCAGGGCCAGTTCTACTATGGAAAGGTGCAGGGCCTGCTCTCTCAAGTGCTGCAGCATGTGAGGGGTAGGGACAGCTATCATGCTCTTGTGACTCCTTCTGGGACAGGTCTCCTCTCCGCCAATGGTGGTGAGGGTAAAAGGGAGAGGAGGGAATCTCTCCCTACCTAACACCACCACATAGCAGACAGAAGGCAGTGCTGGCTTTCCCACACTCACTCCCTCAGGGCTGGCTCACCCACAAACCCATATCTAGGATCATCTGTAGTGTACTACCCAGGAAAGGTGGAGGGCCTGCTCTCCTGAGTGCTGCATCATATGAGGGGCAGTGACAGGTCTCTTGCTCTTATGACCCCATCTGGGCATATGAGGGGCAGGGACAGGTCTCTTGCTCTTATGACCCCATCTGGGCCAGATCTCATCCCAGGGCTGGTTCTCCACAACCTCCACATCCAGGACCAGGCACAGTTCTTCAAGTTTCTGTTTTTTTTGTTTTTTTCCTTCCCTGGGAGTCCATCTGGTCCCCATGGTGCCAACATTGTGCTGGTATCCAGCTTCCTTTTTTCCAGGATTGTTAGGCTTCAATTCATTCAGATGTTGATAGGTCAGAACACTTAAAGGTAGATATAGCCTCTCTGCCACATACTGATCCACATGTGACATAGCAGCCACATCTGCAATGCCTCTAGGGGTACCCATTATTTATTTTTAAAGATTTATTTTTACTAAAATAATTTCTGCTTTTAAATATATTAAAATTCTAGGAGTGCTATTAGGCAGAAATAATTTTCTTGTTTATGTTTTTATTAGCTTATAGCATAATAGGGGTGAATGTGCATTTACATATGTTGCAAAATAACTGGATCTAATTTTTTAATAGAAAATTTCCTAAGTCAATCATGGAACTATTATCTTATTTAAATCAACACAGGTCAGCTTGTATGGGTCCAACTATAAAATGATGATTGGTTTCCTCTGCTGTATTTCATATTGTATATTCTTTTCAATAAACTCATTTTTATATGATATAAAGTTTTGCTTCTAAACCACATTATTTTGAGAAAGATAGAAACTGTTCATACTGGTTTATGTTAGTCACTCTTCCTCATGTGTCACAGTACACCTCACACAAGCCATGGAGCTGATTTTCATTCCAACTTATTCATTGTTGTGGTTATTGGAAAATTTCATCCAGTTACTACAATAGCTTAACTATTTACATGGAATCCTATGTTTTACTTTCACATATTGAGACAGAATTTCAATTACATGGCTTCTTTCTGTTTGTGTGGAAAGTTTGGAGTGAGTACCAATATAAGTTAGATGTTGTGATAGTTTGTGCTGATTTTCAACTTGACGGTACCTAGAATCCCCTTGAAAACAAATATCTAGGTATAAATGTTAGGAGTTTTCTAGGTTAGGGTAATTGATGTAGAAAAACCCACCCTAAATGTAGTCAGTATTAATGGGGTGATCTGATTGTATTCAGTTGTTAATCACATCTCTAAAATGACATTTATAACTCTTGCTTCCCCATAATTTGATTGGTTTTAGTAAAATGCTGAGTCCTGTGACTGAGGTACAGAGAGAGGTAGGCAGAGTTAAGATTCATGGGCTTTTGGGGGAGGAAAATGTTTAAGAGGAGAAGGCAGGAGGAGGAGTAAAAAGCAGGAAGAATAAGAGGAAGGACAGATGCCATGAGTTAGGAAAATCAGAATTCCACATGGCCTAGAACATCTTCATAGTTAGAGAATTATAGCCCAAGGGGACATATGTGTATAGAGGGTATTGATTTGGGGAAATAGAATGGCTCAGTCACAGGTTAAGGCTGTCTAAATTCCACCAGGTGTCTGCATATTTATAATGGTGAGTTAGAGATTAATGCCACTGCCTGATAACTTTATATTTCTACTGGTAATTATTAATTATTTAATTCTACACAGTACCATTCCATGGGCCAGGGTTCTAAACTACAAAACAGAGAAAGGTGCTAAGCTCCCTCTATTTCCTCAGTGTAGATACAACATGACAAACTGCCTCCAGTTCCTGCCTCTGTATTCCATTACCTTCCCAGACTGTACCCTAAACTGTGAACCAAAATAAAGTCTTCTTTTGTAACTTTTTGTCGAATATCTTATGATAGCAACAAGAAAACTAACCAATGCAAATGACATCATGTGCTAGAATAGACATTTTAGATAGTGTTTCTATTAGCAAACTTCTTTCATCTGTATGATGCAATGTATAGCTTTTAGATTCTTTATATCTCCAATGATGTCTTCATTAAAATGTGCATTCCCTTAAGTGATGATAAATGTGATACCAGATGACATATACATCATTTAATGAGTGAGAAAATATTCTGCCTATCCAAAATCAGCAGTTCTCTGATGGCCTGCCTTTACCTACCATTTTATTTGTGAAGTGATAATAATGTGCAAACCTTAATTAACAGTTGATTTTTATTGCAATAAAAATAAAAGATTTCTGAAGAAGATGTATCTCTAATATTAGTTAAAATTTGTGTTCCTGTGATTAAACAATGTGACCAAATCAACTTTTGGAGAAAATAATATATTTCTTCTTATAGCTGGTCATTCATCATCCAGAAAATTCAAGGCAGGAACTCAATGCAGATTCCTGAGGCAGTAACTGATATAGAGACTCAGGAGGAGTGCTGCTTATGGCTTTGCTCCTCATTCATTCTTCAGCCTGATATTTTTATAATATTTAGAGCCACCAGTACAGGGACAGCAATACCCACAGTGGGCTATACCCTCCTGCATCAAGCATCAGTTAAGAAAATGGAGCATAGACTTGCCTGCAAGTCAGGCTTGTGGAGGAATTTTTCTCAGCTGAAAGTCCCTCTTCCCAAATATTGCCAGCTTGTGTCAAGATGACATAAAGTGAGCCAGCCTTTTTCTATTTGTTGAGTCTTATCAAATGGTGTCAAAATCCATGCTTACCACACATACATAAATTGGGGTTTTTAATATTCTTGCTTAATGAAAACTTTAGAAGTAGACTTTTCAGGATTAAAACAGCAATTCTCTAACTCTATATTTAAACACATGCAGTACTTTCTGTCCTATATCATTGTTTGAGCAATAAGAAGAATACAAAGGATAATTAACAGTAATTTGCACAGTCTCAACACTGTGACAAAAGGAAAGGTTAAGCCAGAGATTTATGCACCATAACATGCATTTTCACAAACATACTCCTGGGCTGATTTCAAACAACCATCATGCTGTCACTAAATGAAGGTTGAGAAAATGTGGCTATATATGAACTGATACACATGCCAATGTATATGTGTGCGTGTGTGTGTGTGTGTGTGTGTGTGTGTGTGTGTGTGTGTGTGTGTCTACCCAGTTATCTGACTAAATCTGCTTTCTAGAAAACGTTGTTTCTGCAAATTTTACAGGAACTACAGCATGCAACTACTGTTTATATCTTATCATTTACAACTACAGCGAAAACCAAAAATGGTCCTGAACAGATAAGAATGGAGAGTTACTACAGAGAAAGTTAAAAATATCTACTGTGTGTGACTTACAACAAATATTACATTTTATTAAAAGTTTTCTTAGAATTCATTTACTCTACTTATATGGTTATAACAAAATAACTAAACGTAGGTATCTTATAAAAATGGTATTTATTTCTTTTTTTATATATAAGTACTTTATTTTTTTTAAGTTGCATCTCAGTCACAAACCCTTCCCTATTCCCCCTTCCTGTCCCACTCTTCCACCCTCTTCCCCCCCAACAGCTTCCCTTTTCAATGCAACAAATGGTTCTTTCTCAGTAAATTCTATACAAAACAGCAGAATTAAATATGCCACATTTATGAGAGTTAAATGGCCCAGTATACCTTCCCAATGTCCAGTTCATACATATTTGGCCCCTGACTTTAACCTTCTACCTTCTAACCATCTCCATGAGTTTAAAGTTCTATAACTGACTTAGCTTTCATACTAACTTGTATCACTATTATAACCATCTTCTTAGATCTAGAATGCCCTCTTGATTCCTAAACAACTCAAAATTTAGCTATGAGACTCAAGCTATCTATTCTTCAACCACCTCAGAGAGCTGAGAAGGATAAATATATCTGATTATATAGGAAGTGCAGGGCCTGCAGCTTCCAATACTAAGAAATGACAAACCAGTGACTACCTGGACAATTTCTTAATATTCTATACAATGACACATTCCCTACTAGTTTTATTGCTGCAACAAAACTGAAGAAGATACTTGCAAAAGGATTTATACTGACATAGAAATACAGGCTTCAGTTCACCATGGTAGCAAATTCACGACAATTGGAGCTTGAGGCAACTGTTCACCTTCATTAAGTCAGTCAAAAATTGGTTTAAAACGCATTTGTTTTCAAATTTTCAGGCAAGACATTTTACAGCACACACACACACACACACACACACACACACACACACACACACAAATCCCGTTTAGTTTTTCTAGATTGCATTTTAAGAAACAAACTTTTTGTTTCTGACAGTGAAGACAACTCACAAGTACTTCTTGGATCATTTTTTTTTCCATGCTATACACATGTCATTTCCTCTCACACACTGGTATAAATCTTCATTGTGTGAATATTATTTTAAATAATTGAATAGTCTAATTTGAAAGAAATGAAGCAAAAATTATTTCACATATACAATTGTTAATATTTAAAAAGAGCTGAAAGGTCATTATTCATAATATTAAACTAATCTTGGAATCTAAAATGCTTAAGGCTAACTTCCTCGAGTTAACAACTATATCCAGAGGTTTGCACTAGAAATATAAAAAAGTAGAATACATATGTGAGTGTGTGTGTGTGTTATTTCCCTCATGAATAACTATAATATTTGTTTCTACAGAAGTGTATTCACATATACATATATATTCCCATGACAAGAATTCTATATTATTTTCCCTTCTTATGGTTTTATGAAACACTGTAAAAATTCAGATTTTTTCCCTTTATTTAAAATGTATACAATATCTAAGTGTGTGAGACTATCCTGTGATGATGTTAGCTAGCCAAAAATAAATGTGCATGTGAGTGACAGACTTGGAGAATTGATTTGTGGACACTATGGGAAATCAGGACTGATGGAAGGAAAATGAGCTGACAAGTAGCTGACAGGTCAAGAAAAAGCTTTTAATAACTAACAGAGAAAAGTGCTAGTGCCTCCCGTATGATTTGGGATTCACACCATCTATGCTTCTTGTAATACACACAGTGAAGACTCAATTATTTATGATAATGGATTCCACATATAATTCAAAATAATTTATTACTAAGAATATGAGATACACTTTTATATTCTAAGAGGAATATAAAAGATTCATGTGTAGGGGATTCACAAGTTTGAAAATTATTGAAATGTACTTTGAGTTATACTTATGAGAGGCTAGAAATATATATACAGCTTATATGTGTCTACATATATGGTCTTCTATCCCAGCCATGTACACCTTTCCTATCAATGTCATTTAATATCATAGATCCATATATAAATTTGTGATTGTATAAAACTAAAGCTAAAATGAACTGTCCTAAATCTTTCATATTATGTTCTTCCCAAACATTCCAAATAAAGTTCATTAAAGCTCTCGCCCTCATTGAATAAATAGTAAAAACTTCAGTTCATTCTTCATTCAATTAAAAAAATCTCTAAAAATATGTTCTAAGAACTCTGTTGAACAGTAAACATTTTATATAAAAATCTTATTTGATTTTGATGAATTCAATGGTTTTTTTTGTAAAACTTGTGCAATTCCATATAAGTATGATGTTGTTAGTCCTGTGGGCTCACCAAAGTGTTGCACAGACACACAACAAATGGATGTTCATATTTACAAATAGGTACACTTTAAATGGGATGTCAAGGTGTTATAAGATAACATTTTTGTCTGTGTGTTTTAAAGAATTTGGGGATGCTGTTATATTGTACAAAATTGTTCAAGTATATCATCTAAGGCTGAATTAGCTATAACTAAGACAGACAAATGCATGCAAATTATGCTATTTTGCTGCTGATCTATAGTCTTATAGGAAAGTGGGAGGAGCAAGGCTGGGAGCAGGTTAAGGTTAATTTATAAGGCCATTGAATCCTAGGTTTCCATAAAAAATACATAGAGTATTAGAAGGTAAATGGTCCCTGAGACTTTGTGGTTTCCTTTTTGGCACAATGCTTGCCATAGATTGCTGTCCTTGAATAAATATAACCTTTGTAATACAGCTTGCTATAACTGTGAATTCAATGTTGCTTTTCAATCTCTCAGTAAGGAATTTGTGCCATCATGAAACCTATATAACAAAGACAATATTAAAGTAAGCACATAACTGTGGAAATGAAGATTGCTATCTCATACTGCACCAGCAAACTTTGCAAGCATGTCAGGCAGTAAAACAAACTACAAAAGACACATCTGACATCCAAGACAGAGAAGAACATGACCTTGATGAGATGTTTCGAAACATGAGAGTTCAGAATCCATGGGAAAAAAAGGAGGTAGCTAGAGTACCTTCAAGTGTCACTTGTGTTCATTTCTCAGAGCACAGTTATGAGAAAGTTTATAACTAAACCTGGGGAGGTGGCTCAGTGATTAATAATTCTTACTGTGTTTCTCTAGATTGGGAATTTGTTCCTCAGCACCCATATAAGGTAGCTCCAAACTGATGCACTAGCCGCTGTCGACACCTGCACTCACATGACCATAACTCCATAGATATCTCTTAACAAAAATTAGTATTAAAAATTGAAAAGATAGGGCCCATAATCTCAACCTTTAGCCTAGAGAAACTAGTTTTCAGGCAGAGAAAACATGCACTAAAATGCTGAGGAGGCTGTTGTGCCTCCAGAAGGTTAGAGAATCCCACCACAATATGTGAATAATTTTTGCTTCAACCTAAAGGTACTGGGGCTACTATTGAAAATTAAAGAATGTTTGAGATTTTAATGTCTTTCAATCCACTTCCCCATACCCATTTAATGGTATTAGGTATGAAAATAGCACTCATATTTGAAGAAGCAAATTGATCTAACAATCAGACAAACATAGACCAACAAAAGTACTAAGGAAATGGGAAGTAGAAGTTGATATCTGTTACTTACTAGTTTGGGTGAGACTCATATATATAAACATTCTCTGTTGAAATTTCCTGGAGTGGGAGATCATGAAACATCTACAAAGCATACTGGAGGATCAACTGTCTCTTGATGCAAAGTGATCTATAATGCAAATAGAGTCTGTATACATAATGAGATTTTGATTTTTTTCTTTAAGTTTGTGACTAATTGTGCTCAGCATGTCATTATGTTTCATCAATGAATGAATGAACTCATTAACAATTATCTACTTCTACTGCTTTAGACTTTCAATTTATTTAGTGTAATCTGTTTTCATGACATTGCCACCTCTATAGGTTTTACCTTTACTGATAAAAGTTTACTACTTTCATTGTTATAGCTCACTGAGGACTATTAGTGCTCCTGTTGTATCCAGATAGGGGACTATGATTGTATGCTAAAATCAAGTCTGTCCGAAAAAAAATCTAGTATCTGTTTTCTAAGGTGCAGATAACCAACAAATGAAAAACATCTAGGAACAAAATCAACCAATGAGTGTAAAAAGACTAATATGGCCAAAATTATAAACTTTTCTCTGGCTTATAGATCTCTGAAAATGAGGGGGTGGAAAGATTCTGAGAATCAGAGAGGTAGATGGCTAGAAGGTAACAATATTCTCAGGGAATATATTGGGAGATGCATATATGAGCTCACAGTGATTATGACAGTGTGTACAA
This sequence comes from Lophiomys imhausi, assembly GCA_907164525.1. Taxonomy (NCBI): domain Eukaryota; kingdom Metazoa; phylum Chordata; class Mammalia; order Rodentia; family Muridae; genus Lophiomys; species Lophiomys imhausi. The sequence goes on along the minus strand of CAJQZJ010032593.1, from coordinate 2,784,221 downwards.
TACCCATAGAAACTCAAGACACACCAAATCAAGCTTGAAGAGGGGATGTAGAAACAAAATCCCACTCCTATCTCAGGCATTGACAACTGACAACTGCTGGTGGAGGGTCAGTAAATTTTGTTTAAGGGTTTTAGATCCTAGTAAATCAACCACACTCCACTAAAAGATCACATTGTAAGGAATTCTCAAAGAATTCATAACAATATATATATATAATAAAGATGGATATAGAACTTTAAACTCATTGAGATGGTTGGATAGTAAAATGTTAAAGTCAGTTGCCAAATACGTATAGACTGGACATTGGGAATGTATGCTAAGCTTTATAATTCTCATAATTGTGGCCTAATTATTTCTCTTGTTTTGTATTGTATTTTTTGTTAAAGAGAACGAGCCATTTGTTGGACTGAAAGGGGGAGCTGTTGGAGGGAAAAAGATATACCTTAAACTTAAAAAAAATGGAAGTGGATGGGGGGGGGGTCAGGGGGAACAGGGTGGGAGGGTGGGACAAGAACGGGAAGTAGGGAGAGGATTGCTATTGAGATGTAACTTGAAGGAATAAAAATAAATAAATGAACAGTAGAACAAAAGAAAATGATTAAAAATTCTGCCTAAAGTTGGACTGTCTAACAAAATTGAGAGAAGTAAACAAAAATTTCAGTGGGGGCTACGGATGATAGAACCTGGAGGCAAGAACAAGAGAATCATTGCAAGTTCAAAGTCAATCTGGCATACATTGAATGACTGTGTCTTACACTTAGAACAAGAAAAGTTTTATTATGAGGTATTCTTGAGCCATAAACCTGTAAAGTTATGATAATTACAAATGGGAAAATGCACAATCATTACCTCTGACATTGGTAAATGACATTCCAATATTGTTTTGACAGAAGTGAGGAAGAGTGAATGCTATCATTCCATGTGAAAAAGTCATTGCATGCAGCCATCACTTGGAATTGATGAAAGTTTGGTGAGGCAGTCCTGAAATCCCAGTAAGTATCTCATCTTTGAATCTTTGAGCCACATTTGTCATTCTTAGCAGCTGGTAAATGGGTCCACAAACTTTTATTATGATCAGACTGGGGCATAATTTTATTAAATATATATATAATCAATATTAATTGTTATAGAGTAATAAGAGTTCAAGAATTGAATAAGGAAAAAAGTAATATAAGATGAACAAAGACAAATTTAGTAAATACCCGAAAATAATCATAAATCATAAGATATTAATTACTACTAAGTCAATAAAATAAGCAGCAGGGTAAACTAACTGAAAGACAACTTGGTGATGATGCATTCTCTGCTGGCTGTGTATATTGTATTTTAAAGGATGTTAATATTTAGCACAAGATAATTAGCTCCATTTATCTAATATCAATTTGTATATTTAATTTAAAAAAGGATTAAATATTGACAATAAAAATAATCATTTTGTCCTCCAACAATGGACAATGGCTTTAAGTTCTGAAAAAGCTGGTTTGGTAATTACACATTTATTAGAAGTTATGGGAATTATAGGAATACCTATAAAATTAAGATGGACAGTGCACCAGCATATTTCTGTGGTAAAATGAAACATTTTTTACATGTCATCATGTAAAACATATTACAGGTATAGCACACAATTCTACAGGACAAGCAGGTATGGAGAGAACAAATTGTGCCTTAAAAGAGATGATTAACAAACAGAAAGGGATAACAAAGACTCCCAGAGATAGAATACATAGTGCTTTATTAATTTTTTCTTTTTTAAATGTTTATTAATTACTTCAAGTTACATGTCCACCATGGTTCCCTCCCTCCACCCTCTCACTTCTCTCCCTTCTCCCAGAACTCATAATTCTTTTTTTTTGAATAATTAGGCTACAATTGTGAAAATTATAAGGTTTCACATACATTCCCAATGTTCAGTAGATATGTATTTGGCAACTGATATTAATATTCTATTATCTATCTATCTCCATGAGTTGAAAGTTCTATATCTAACTCAAATTTCCATCCTAACTTGTGTTACCAACTTAAAAACTTCTTCTCAGACCTAGAACATACTTTTAATTCCTATACAACTTAAAATTTAAGTGAGACTATAATATCTAGTCTTTAGCCACATCAGAGACCTGAGAAGGATAAACATATCTGATTATACAGGAAGTGCAGAGTCAGCAGCTTCAAAAACTAAGAAATGACAGACAACTTGCTTCCGGAACAGTCCCCAATTTCTCTCCATACATTAGAGCATCTATCTTCAGCCTCTTGGCCCAGTATCAGGGATTCCTACATCCCAAATCAGTGGGAAGTAATTTTAAGAGAGTGATGTCCTATTCCCAGAAGGTAGGTTATAGATGTTTGTTGTTATTTAGGGGAATTGGTTAAAAGTTGTTAAATATTATTGATAGATATGTTTTGGAGGTTACACCCAGGGATTTCTCTCTTTTTCTTTTCTCTATTCTTCCTTCTCTCCTATGTAGGAGGAAAAGACTTTTAAAAAATGGGATACAGACATAATATAGGAATCATAAAAAGGGACAGATTATTGAATATGCTCTTTTATTTTTGTACATTAATACAAAATTAAGATTATATTTGGCTACATTGGTATTGACATTTGTATATTGATACAAAATTAAGTTTAACCCTTTTTAAAGTATTTTACCTAGGTAATGCTTAAAAATGCAGTGTGAAGTTTTGACCTTTTGATAGCAACTGTCACAAACTGTTTAGGATAACTAAGAGATGTAAACTAATAGTCTTTCAAATATGTCATTTTGTTAGGTACTAGCATAATTTATCACAGATGTTTTCTAAGTTAACCAGAAAGCAAGTTGCTAAGATAAAAGCAACATTTTGTTATCTAAATATACAGAGATAGATAGGTGGTCTTCAAAAATCTCAAGACATCTGCAGATTGTGGCATTTAAAAATGATTTCTTTTTTTTTATTTTGGAGGGAGGGATTTTACAAAGCCTAGGCCTAAATTGTACAATCCTAGCACATCTAAGCTAGCTCATAATTCTATTACCCAAATATGACCCCATATATACATATGTCCCCTTGGACTGCTATTCTCCACGCCATCTCGATGTTCCAGGCCACATGGAATGATCTTTTTTTCTAACCCATGGCTTGTGTACTCCTTGCTTGCTGCTGGCTTTTTCTTGGAGCTTCTTCTTCCCAAGATGCTCTGTCTCTGAGGTCCATGTACCTTATTCCCACCTATTGATGGGGTAATGTCAAGCATTCTAAATGTTAATTAATTGGTCAAAGAAGATTTCTTAGCTTAAGATTTTTTGAAATTGAGACATGTCAGCTCTTGACAGCACCCTCTATTCTACTCCAAGTAGAGGATGAATATCGAAGAATCTCCATCTAGAGATGGTTGTATTAGTAGCAAGCTTGTTACAGGCCAAGAAAAATCCCTTCCTGCAGTTGTAGACAGAATGCTGTCCAAAAAGGACAAAACATGGAAGCAGGTAAGATGACAGCCTAGCACTGTCAAGATAGGATAGGCAAGTCCTTCATAATTCTTGCTTTATTAAATTTATTAACCAGCTTCACCATCTGGCCACCACTCCACCAGCCTCCACCAGGCCTGCTACATCAGGAACATCCAGGCCTACTATTCTAATGATATTCAAGCCTGCTGTATCAAGAACATCTAGACTTGATGAACCAAGAACATCTAGAGAAACCAGATGGCTAAAGGCTAGCATAAAAGCACAATCAACAAAATCGAAGACAATATGACCCCTTTAGATTACAACTATCATACTACAGCAAGTTCTGGATATCCTAGCACAACCTAAGAATAAGAAAATAACATTCAATTCATTCTTGTAAAGATGATAGAAGACTTTCAAAAGGAAATGAATAAATCGCTTAAAGAACTATAGTAAAACACAATCAAACAGGTAGAGACTTTTGAATAGGAAACAAATACATCCCTTAAAGAAATACAGCAAATGCAATTAAAAAAGTGAAATAAATTAATAAACATGAAAATGAATGTAGAAGTGATAAAGTACAAACTGATAAAACATAGGAGATAGAAAACCTAGGGAAGAGAACAGAAACAACAGACAAGCATCATCACCAACTGAATACAAGAGATGAAAGATAATCTCAGGCATAGAAGATGCAATAGAAGAAATCAAAACATCAGTCAGACAAAAATATTAAATCTAATATTAAAAACTACAAGGGGAAAAGGCCAAGTAACATACAAAGACAGACTTATCAGAATTATACCCAACTTCTCAACAAAGACAGTAAAACTTTGAAGGGCATGGACATGCAGTCTCTAATAGAACCAAGAGGCCAACCTAGACTACTATACCCACCAAAACTCTCAATCAAAATAGGTGAAGAAAACAAGATATTCCAAGATAAAATCAAATTTCAGCACTATCTGTCTAGAAATCCAGTCCTAATGAAAATAGTAGAAGAAAAACTCCAAAATGGTGGTTAACTATACCCAAGAAAACACAAGAAACAAACACAAACATATACATACTACCACCACCAACATCAAAATAACAGGAAATAATTATAATTGGTCACTAATATCTCTCAACATCAATGGACTCAGTTCACCTATAAAAAGACACCAATTAACAGAATGGATTAGAAAAGAGGATCCATCATTCTGCTGCATACAAGAAACCTATCTCAGCAACAAAGATAGATATTATCTTAGAGTAAAGAGATAGAAGAAAGTTTTCAAGCAAAGGGACCCAAAAAGCAGACTGGAGTATCCATTCAAAAATCTAATAAAACAGACTTTCAACCAAAGTTAATCAAAAGAGATGAGGAAGGACATATATACCACCAAGATGACATCTTAATACTGAACTTCTTTGTCTAAATGCAAGGAAAACAACATTCATAAAAGAAACATTTCTAAAGTTTAAAGTGAACATCAACCCCCACATATTAATAGTGGGAGATTTCAAGACCCCACTTTCACCAATGGACCATTCATCAAGACAGAAACTAAACAGAAAAATAGGGAAACTAGCTGATGGCATGAATCAAATGTACCTAAGAGATATCTCCAGAATACTTCATCCACCTTCTTCTCAGCACCTCACATAACCTTCTCCTATATTGAACATACAGTCAGTCAAAAACAAATTATCAAAAGACACAAAAAATTGAAATAATTCTTTGTATCTTGTCAGCTCATAGCTTAAATATGGACTTCAACAACAAGAGAAACATCAGAAAGCCTACAAACCCATGGAAACTGAGCAACTCTCTACTCAATGATCAGTGGCTCAGGAATTAAAGAAAGAAAAAAAAAATTAAGTACTTTCCAGAATTCAATGAAAATGAAGCAAAACATACCAAACTTATGAGATACAATGAAAGCAGTGCTAAGAGGAAAGTGCATAGAGTTAAGTGCCTTCACAAAGAAATTGTAGAGATCTCATACTAACAATTTAAAAGCATACCTGAATGCTGTAGAACAAAATAAAGCAGACACACCCAAGAGGAGTAGATGACAGTAAGTAATCAAACTCAAGCCTGAAATCAATACATTAGAAATAATATATAATTTAATAAATAAATCAAATATGTAATTTAATAAATTAAATCAAAAAAGAGAATACAAAGATTCAACAAAATGAAGAGATGTTTCTTTGAGAAAATCAACAAGAAAGACAATCTCTTAGCCAAAATAACTGAAAGGCAGAAAGACAACATCCAAATTAACAAAATCAGAAAAGAAAACAGGGACACAAGAACAGACACCCAGGAAATCCAATGAGTCATTAGGTCTTCTTTCAAAAGCCTCCACAAAACTGGAAAACCTCAATGAAATGGATGAGCTTCTTGATAAGATCCTCTTACAAAGCTTAAATTAGAATCAGGCACACAATGTAAACAGTCACATAGCCCTAAGGAAATAGAAGCAGCCATTAAGAATCTCCCAACAAAAAACAAACAAACAAGCAAACAACAGCAACAAAAGGCACAGGGCCACAAGGTTTTAACACAGAACTCTACCAGACCTTCAACGAAGAGCTAATACAATAGTCTTCAAACTCTCCCACAAAATAGAAGCAAAAGGAACATTGCCAAACTCATTCTGTGAGGTCACTATCACCCTTCTACCTAAACCACACAAAGACTCAACAAAGAAAGAGAATTTCAGACCAATTTTCCATATGAAGTTGAACCAAAAAATACTCAATAAAATACTCACAAACCAAATCTAGAACACATCAAATAGATCATCTACCACGATCAAGTAGCCTTCATCCCAGGGATGCAAGGGTTGTTTAATATACGAAATTTCATTCACCATACAAACAAACAGAAAGAAAAAAAGCACACATGATCCTCTCATTAGATGCTGAAAAAAACCTTTAACATAATTCAACATTGTTTCATGTTAAAAGACTTGGAGAGATCAGGGATTCAAGGTACATACCTAAACACAGTAAAGACAATATACAGCAAGCTGAAAGCCAACATCAAATTAAATGAAAAGAAACTTAAAGCAATTCCACTAAAATCAGGGACAAGAAAAGGTTGTCCAATCTCCTCATAGCATAGTACTTGAGTTCTAGTTAGAAAGGTCAAGGGGATACAACTTGGAAAGGAAGACGTTTAAATTATCCCTATTCATAGGTGATATGAAAGTATCCATAAGTGACACCCCAAATTCTACCAGAGAACTCCTACAGCTGATAGACACCTTCAGCGAAGTAGCTGGATACAAAATTAACTAAAAACAAATCAATAGTCCTCCTTTATACAAATGATAAATGGACTGAGAAAAAATTACACAAACCATACCCTTCACAATAGCCACAAATAATATAAAATATCATGCTGTAAATCTAACCAAGCAAATGAAAGACTGGGTATAGCAAAAACTTCAAGTGTCTAAGGAAAGAAATTGAAGAAGATATAAGAAGATGAAAAGATCTCCCATCCTCATTCATCAGTGGGACTGACACAGTAAAAATGGCCATCTTACAAAGCAATCTGCAGATTCAATGTAATTGATATCAAAATTCTAACAAAATTTTCTACAGACTTGGAAAGATTAATTCTCAACTTCAAATGGAAAAAAAAAAAAACCAGGATACTTAAAACAATCCACTATACTAAAAGAACTTCTGTAAGTATCACCAACTCTGATTTCAAACTGTATCACAGAGCAAAAGTAATAAAAACTCAAAAGTATTGGCATAAAACAGATGGATAGATCAATGGAATAGAATTGAAGACCCAGAAATAAACTCACACACTCACAGACACTTGATTTTTGACAAGAATCCAAAATCAAACAGTGGAAAAAAGAAAGCTTCTTCAACAAATGGTGCAGGTCTAACTGGATGTCTACATGCTGAAGAATGCAAATAGATACATAAATAGATACATATCTATCACCCTGCACAAAACTCAACTTAATTTTATGCATTAAAGACATCAACATAAAATAAGATAAAGTAAACCTAATAGGAGAGAAAATGGGAAATAACCTTGAATGCATTGGTAAAGGAAACAACTTCCTAAACAGAATACCAGCAATTCAGTAATTAAGATCAGCAATTAATTATTGGGACAACCTGAAACTGAAAAGCTTCTGTAAAGCAAAGGACACCACTAATAGGACGAAAGAGCAGCCTGCAGAATGCAAAAAGTTCTTCACGTCATCTAGTAGAGGGCTAATATCAAAAATATGTATAAATTCAAGAAATCAAATACCAACAAACCAAATAACCCAATTAAAAATGGGGTACAGAACTAAAACCAAGAATTCTCAGCAGAGGAATCTCTAATGACATAGAAGTACTTAAAAAATGTTCAATGTCTTTACTCATCAAGGAAATGCAGATCAAAATGATTCTGAGATTCCATCTTACACCCCATCCAAATGACTAAGATCAAAAACTCAAATGCCAGCACATGCTGGCAAGAATGTGGAGAAAGGGGAACATTCCTCTATTGCTGATGGGAGTGCAAACTTGTACAGGCACTTTGGAAATCAATCTGTTGATATCTCAGAAAATTGAGAATAACTCTACCTCAAGACCCACCTATACCACTCCTAGGCATACACCCAAAAGATATTCTACCACACCACAAGGACACTTGCTCAATTATGTTCATAGCAGCTTTATTTGTGATAGCTAGTAACTGGAAACAACCCAAGTGTCCCTCACCTGAAGAGTGGATAAAGATAATGTGGTACATTTACACAATGGAATATTACTCAGCTATTAAAACAATGAAATCATGAAATTTGAAGGTAAATAGATGGGAACTAGAAAATAAAATCTCAAGTGAGGTAACCCAGTCTCAGAAAGACAAGGATGGTATGTGTTTACATATAAGTGAATATTATCCATAGAATGCTGGATAACCAGGATATAATCCATAGAATAAAATATGCCAAGTAACAAGAGATCCCAAGGGAGTATGCTTGAATCTCACTCAGAAGGAGAAAAATAGACATCTGAAGTAGATGGAGGGAGGGAACTGGGTGGAAGAGGAATAGGAAGGGGGAAAGGAGTAGGAATCAGGAATGGGGAGGCAGGAAGGCTGGAAGAGAGAAATTAAATCAGAAGAGGGGCAACACTAGAATGGGTGCAGCTTCGGGAAGCCAATGGGGGTGACTCTAGCTGAGACTTCTGCCAATGGGGGATTATGGATCCTGAAGAGGCCACCTCCTATAACCAGGTGGGACCAACCCATCCCCAAACCTTCAAACCAAAATTTGTCCTTCTTACAAGTAGTGCAAAGATAAATATGGAGCAGAGATCTAGTGAATGGCCAACCAATGACTGGCCTAACTTGAGACTCACCCCATGGTAGAGTGCCACCCCCTGCCACTATTAATGATATTCTGTTATACTTGTAGACAGGAGCCTAGTATAAGTGTCATCTGAGTGGCTTTACACTGCAGCTGATGGAAACAGATGCAAAGACCCACAGACAAAAAATAGGCAGACCTTAGGGAATCTTATGGAAGAATTAGGGGAATGACCGAGAGATCTTGAGGATCAAGGACACCACAAGAAGACTTATAGAGTAAACTAATTTAGGTGGAGGGGTCCCACAGAGACTGAACCACCAACCAAAGAGCATGCATGGGGTGGACCTAACCTCCTTACACATATGTGCCAGATGTCCAGATTGTTCTTCATGTGGGTCCTCTAATAATTAGAGCAGGGTGGGGTGTTTCTGACTGTGTTGCCTGCCTTTGGATCTCTTCCACAAAGCTATGTTTTCTTGCATGGCTTCAGTGGGTTAAGATGTGCTTAGTCCTGCTGCTACTTGATGTACCAGGGTGGGTTCGTACCCATGGCAGCCTCTCTTCTGAGCATAGGGTGATAGAGGAATGGGGAAGAGGCTATGAGGTTGGGACTGGAAGAAGAGGAGTTGGAGGGGCTGCAATCTGATTATAAAAGAATAATATATATATGTATATATGCATTATTATTTATATCAAACACTATCCCATAAGATAAACATAAAAGATGCAAAGTTGATTGAACGTGTATATGCACATATGCACCTGCATATGTGTGTTTGTATATATGCGATTGTGTTTGTGTGTGTGGCTGTGATTTGAGAGGATAGAAAAGAAAATGAGTATAGCTCCTGAAGGTGAAGCTTATAAACAGATATATCATTTAAAATATACTCTTCTGTCTTCCAGTAGCATAAGCTAAGGCATTAAAAACAAGGAATTCTCCTTTCATTATCCTGACCACTGAATAGTAGGAGCTAATTATCCTCTTTGCACTCAAGCTTATCCATCCTAAATCTCACTGGGAGCAGCAATGTACTTTACTTCCTTCTGAAAACTATAGCTGTGCAGTTTCTAATCACTTAGTGGAAAAAGAAAAGAATGTCTGCATTTCTGTCAATGTGTAACTAGCAATGTGCACCTTCTGAGGTTGTTGAGTCTTACACCTGTGTAACCAAAAACAGAACTGCCACATCTCTTTAAGATATAGGACTAATTGAGTTAAAATGATTCATACGTGCACTCACTAAATTAATATTTATTACCCCTTCTGAGACTACTAAATAGGAAGTCAATGTAATCACTATATATGAAATTCCAATTATAAATTCACATTTCTGTAATGACAATCTGTCTATCTCAATAGTTACTAAAAACAAAATCATACATTACTTGCTTTCACAAAAGTGATCCATAAAACGTTATCCAATGTGTAAAGAAAATATATTACTCCTGATTCTTTTCTCTGTATGGAAAAATTTTCTTCCTACTAGCAGCAATTCCTTTAAGATTTTCTTCCAAAATTACCTCCTAGGACTAGTACAGATGTATTACAAGCGATTAAATCTTTAGGAAGATAAACATCTTTTGAAATATTGCAAAACAAATAAAACTCTAAACTGCAATAAAGCACCACAGTCAAGAAATAAACTGACTTACGGTTTTTAGAATTGGAAAGAGATTTTACACCATGCTCTAAATATGCAAAGTTAAATCCTCTTGACTTTCGTGTATCCCTCTGTCTGATACAAGTTTAAGTACCTTGCATAACACAATTATCATTCAATTTGTATGACATATTGGATATATTATCAGAAAACTTAATCCTAGAAAAAGAAGTTTATTTTCTTTAGTTTTATTTTACTTGTTCATGATGTATGTGGGGATATGACAGGCACATGACACGGTACATATGCAGAAGACACTTTTTGGGATTTCGTTCTGTTTTTGTTGGTTCTGGCAATTCCCAAGAAGTTTGGTGACAAGACTCTTTACCCATTGAGCAATCTTGCCAAGCTCTGAAAACATTTTAACTTTAAAGTCTTTAGTTTGGAAAATTACATTGATGGGATACCATAGCTATGAATCAGAATTAAATGACTAGGATTTATTGTTGGTCTGTTAATGGTAAAATATGTATGTAAATATAGTTAAGTATTCAGACCATACACCTAAAGTCTTGAAAGTCGAAGACAATTGTTAATAGTCATCTCTCCTTGTCTGCATTTTATAGAGCATTCTTAACAGCCTTCTTTCCTTTCATGTTTGACAGTTATTTATATGGTGTGCATTTATGGGATGTATATTTTATATTTTTTTGACTTTTTGAAGACAATTTTATTTGAGAAGCACTGATAAGGGAGTTCTGTCTTTTAAGCTGTGGCAATTTCCTTGATAGTTTGTTATGCATCATGACTCAGCTATCCTCATTATCCCTAAGCTTGGGCCAATTAGCAGTAAGAAGTTTGGTTGTAACCCTCCATGGCATGTCACTAATTTCCATTGATTGTTTTTAGTATCAGCTTTAGCATGTTGAATGTTGTGCTTTTAGCACAGTGACAGTTTTATCCCTTTCCAAACTGCAATTATTGGATCCCTGTTTTAAGTCACAGGATCCTTGTGTATGTTAAAGTTTTGCTTTATTTTTCTACTTTAGGAATTTTAGGTCTGAAGTATTGAGGAATTAAGAACTGCCTCAGAAATAGTCTTGACTATTTCTGGTGGCATAAATCCATCCAATCTGAAAACAGCTATCAGTACTATTAATAGTTACAGAGGAAATTATCATCAGATAGAGGATAGTAGCAAAGTGTGAGAAGTGAGAGTGAACTCAAAAGCGCTCACTTGAGCAACTTGATATTTAATGCATATTAGACTGGAAAGTGGTATCTTACTGAGCACTGGTTGTTCAAGTTGTGAGCAGAAGAAAAGATACTTCCCTGTCTATATGGAGTTTATACAGCAGAGTACGACTGGAAAGCAACAGACCACTACAGATTTTCCCATGGTTTATGACCATGAAAGGTACTACTGATGGGACCGGAAGGATCTCTTCATTAAGGCTCATCTGTGCTGCTCAGTGAGATACTGGCTCAAAATAAAATAAGAAAGGCACCTAAAAATGTTTCTATCCTTCAGACAATTTGATGTGGGAGCGAGTATGGAGAGATGCCTCAGTCAGTGAAGAGCATGGGTGCTAACATGCAAACCTGAGTTCAGATACTCATTCCCCATGCAAAAAAGCTAGAAGTATAGGCAGAGGCCTGTGACTCTAGTGCTGGGAGGACAGAGAGATGGGAGACTCTCTACAATGTTCTGGTCGCTAGTGCAGCCAATTGGAGAAGTCTAGGTCAGGGAGAGGCTGCATCTCACAATGTATGCTTGAAGGTTGGCTATGGCAGTGCATCACTTTATTCCTGTAATTCCAGTACTCAGAAAGCACAGACAGAGAAAGATTGTTCAGAGTTCTAGCCCACCGAGGTCTACATAGTGAAGTCTAGCCACGGCTAAATAGTAAAACCCTTTCTAAAAATAAATACATAAACTAAGCAAAGAAATAAAAATTTTAAAAAAGAAAGAAAAGAATAGAAAAAAAGAAAATAAAAAGTGAAATAGAAAAACCAAAGTTGAGAAAGTTCAGGAAGATTCCTTATGTTGGGATCTGGCCTCACATGCACAGGCATCCACAGGATAGGGAAATACAAATAAAACAATGCAAACTACAAGGAAACCTACTTATGACAGCATTCCTGGGTTACAATGCCAGGGTATTTAAAAAAAAAAAAAACTATGTTTACAGTTTTGTGTGTCTTCAATTCGAAAAATATTAGCAACAGTTTCTCCTCTTACCTTAATGACATTACTTTGAGTGTTTAGAAACATGACACTGGAAGTCAGAGGGATTGTGGCTTGTCCTATTTCTGACTTCTGAAACCTCAAATTAAATGTTCCTTGCATGTTTCAAAGTGTTTGCCTTGGTTAGAATGATAAATACTTTCTGTTCAAAGAAGTGTTTCCTAAGAAACATTCTACAAAATGAGAAGTTACTCATGAATATGTCTTTCTATACCTCCTCTGCTGTTTATGTGAATTTGAATGGATAGGGCTGGAAACAAAATGTAACAATTAATTTTAAAATGAACAAAATAATTGATCTAATCTTTTCCTTGATGGAGATTTTTTTTCTGTGTAATACTTTATTGTTATTTTCCAGTAGTTTAAAAAATAAACACCATGGTGCTATTTTTTGGCTTCTTGTCATCGATTTTGTGAGTTCTATATGTGTGTATGTGCTAGCATTCCAAAGCATGGGCTTTATTCTTCCACCACATGGATGCTGGAGTTCAAATTCACTTTTTCAGGTTTGGTGGCAAGCACCTTTACACACTGAGTCATGTCCAATCCCCCTCATTATTAAATTTAAAGGTTAAAATTAAAATGCTAATAACAAGAAAGAACGAGTATTTGTGGTTGGAAATAGGATGCTGCAGAGAAAGTATAAAGAAGCATATTAATTTGAAGAAATAATCAAACTAATGCAATAGAAACATTAAATATATTGGCTAGCACTTCAAATCTTTAAGTGCTAAGTGCTTATTTTATGTTTTGTTGTTGACTAAAATTTAAGAAAGGATGAAGACATCTCCTAACATAAGCAATTGCTATCTATATAATCTCTCAGTAGAAGGGTGTAGAGATTAAAGATAGCCTTGTCAAATGTTTACATATGTTATAACCTGATAAAAATATGCCAATGTCTCAAGCATTGTAAATTTTTATTTAGAATTGAAACAGAGTATATTAATAAAATAAGTGATTTTTAGAAGCTATTAAATAATATGGAGTTTTTTTCCTAACTACTCTGCATTAGATTTAAGTAACCAAAGTAGAAACTCAAAGATTATTTCGAATCATAGAAAATATTAAAGGAGTGAGAATATTAAAATCCAACAAATGTTTTATTATTCTGTTCTTATTTTATGTAACAGAATAATTTGTTTTAGAAACTATTTTGCTGTTTTATGATTATTAAAATAATAGAAAACCGAATAGTATAGAGTGAAGTAAAAAATTCAGTAGTAAAATCTAGAGGAATTTCAATACAATAATGCAATAATTGGATATATTATAAAATTATCTAGAAATAATAGTTGGTATTCATTATATGGATATAATAATTGAGTAGAAAAGAAGAATGATTCCTTGATTTAAAGCAAAATGAATTTTAAAGAGTATGATGGCAAATGATAAGAAATGAGGACTCATCATCGTATATGATGAAATGAGAAAATGGAGACAGAAAGCATGCTGTGAAACCACTTAGCTAGAAAAATACAGAGAGATAATTGTTTCTGTATCCAGAAGAGAAAAATGTTGTCATTGTCCTATTTTTTCTCTCTGAAAGTCAATCATGACAACAGCCTTTCTTCTAGGCTCCCTTATGTAGGGAGTTAGATTAATATAAATTAGATTTAGTAAATACCTAGGTTTCTGATACAGTATCTTAATCCGGGGCATGAAGATCAACTTGGCTGTGGGCAATTAGCTTATCAGCTTCTGGACTAAAAGCAAGGATGAAGTCACGTGAAACGAGGGGAGCCTATGGACTAAAAACAAGGTTGAAGTCAGGTGAAACAAGGAAAGACTTTATGACCAGGTATTGTTTTCAGCTGCTAAATGGGCAGAGCCCAAATTAAGCTGAAGCAGGTGGAACAAGGATAGATGCTATTTAAGGACAAGTAGATGGAGCCAAGAGGGCCGCATGCTAGAAAGCCACATACTAGAGAGCTCCAATGCTAGTGAGTCCTCACACTAAAAAGGACAATGAGTAGTTTGTATTCTCTGCTGGAGAAAGTGATGGTAGACTGATGGCCAGATCTCCCTGAAGCAGAAAGAAGCTGATGAGCAGAGAAAGCCTCAGCAAGACAGCAAAAGGCCAAGGACTAAACCCTGTGGCTCAGCTTTTGCCTAGAGTGGTTTGACCTGTCCAAACACCGCCCTGACAAAACTGTGGCCACCTTTAAAGACTGAGGCAGAACGGCAGAGTTGCTGATACGAAGGAAATAAGTTGCCTTACAGACGGCTGAGGTATCCCAGAGAGAAGAAAGCCTCAAGCCTTATTTAAGGTGAAACCAACATAGCCAACTTACCTTGAGAGATCTAAGTCTGAGATATTCCAGAAGAAAGATTGCTAAGTGCATTAAAGTGTCTGCCACAGATACTATGTTCCTGATGACTGAGAACCTGCCCCAGAGACTGTATCCTTCTAAAAGGTTGTGAAAATAATTGTAATAGTTATCAATAGGTTTAGTGGTTGTAGGAATTTGTAGGGTTAGTAGTTTAGTGTTTATATTTTTTATAAGTGAATATAGTTACTAATAAATAAGTATTGAATAATTTAAAAAGTTTGGTTACACCCTTATATAACCAAATTGTACTTGCATGTAATACCCCTAATGTGTAGAATAAGTATATGGATGTTGCGTATTAGCTGAATTATGCAGATGATAAAATAGAATCTGAGGATGCACTTTGACAGATCAAACTGTTTAATGTAGAGAATAAAGACCAGATTCCTCTAGTATTTACCAGTTGAGACCTTTATGCACCTGAGTGTGAGTATTACATTTAGGATGATATGAGTTTGGGGAACAGAATGAGCATTTTTGAGGAAGAGAATCAACCATCTCCATGAAGAAACAACATGATTTTAATTTTTTTCTATAGGTCTGTTTTATTGAGATAAGAAACACCTAGCAACATTTATTACTCTGACTCTATCTTTGACCTTTGTTAGCTTTGGTCCACTGTAAGACCCTGCTATTGGTTCATACCTAACATCATAGTTACAAGACATACCTTTTCATCACCTTAGTTTGTTTTTTTTTAGTATTATTTTAAATATATTTTACTTGAAATAAAATTATATCACTTCCTCTCCTTTTTTTTCTTGCTCCAACCTGTTTGAGGTATGCTCCTTCAAACAACTCCATTCACTCCTAGTATCTAACTTATAGCCTCTTTATCTTTATCATTGTTTATATATATATATATATTATATTCAATACTTATTTATGTGTGTGTGTTTGCATTCACAAATATAAACATGTCTTAGTTACTTTTCTATTTTTTTGATAAGACACCATGACCAAGGCAAGTTATAGAAGTAAGAATTTATTTGGGGATTACAGTTTCAAAGGGTGTGTTCACAACTGGAAACATGGTCGCAGGTAGGCACTCATAGTATTGGGACAGTAAGAGTTCACATATTGATCTGTACCCATATACTAGGCATAAAGAACTAGGCATAACAGGGAATGCCATGGGAGTTTAAAAGCTCAATGGCTACCCCCAATTGCACCTCTTCACTTGGATCAAGAACTCAAATATGCCTATTGAAGGAATTTTTATTTCCTTCACTACATTCCACTCCCTGGACCCAATAGATTCATGGCTATGTCGTAACTTAAAATGCATTTAATTCAACTTCAAAAATTTCCATAGTATTTTTACACTCTCAACACAGTTTAAAAGTCCAAACTTCAGTCTATTCTGAGACTCAAGGTAATGTCTTCATAGTAACTCTCTGTGATATCAATACGAAAATTATATACTTGCAAAATGATTCAGAATGTACATCACCATTCCAAAAGACATGCACGAGAGTATAATAAGGAATTACTGGACCAAAGAAATATCAAAACCCAGGAGGAAAAACTCCAAATCCTGCATCTCTGTGTCTACTCTCAAAGGTCTTAGATGGCTTGCTACTTTCAGTTGTCTGATTGTAACACATTTCCCTCTCTCGGACTACACCTTAGTGGGTGACAGTTCATAATTCTGATACTTACAACACTCTGAGGTCTTCAATGCAATTCAGGTTTCACTTTCACAGCTTCCCATAATGAATGACTTCTCAAGGCTTTCTTGCAGGATCTCACCTGCCACATGTCTACTCTCAGGGACTTTTATTGCTTGACTTTCTCACACCCACCATCAATTTAAATAATTACACTGAGATTTCTAAAATATGTTAAAGCTTAGGCCTTTTGCTGGGCAGTCTTCTAGCTACTCTCTAAACCTAACCTAGCTATTCCATCACTGCAACCTGCCACATGGCTAGCTCTTTATCTCCCTGCACTGCTCCAGTCTCTGTCTGTTTGCTTTCCTATCCTCTTCAATTCTCCAATGTCTGCTTGCATCTCCATGAGTCCCTCTGCATGCCTGGAAGTTCCACCCTTGTAATTTCTGCCTCAGATATTGACCATCAGATCTTTATTATAACCAATCATCAGTAAGATCCATCTCCATGGTTGCCTTAAGGCATAAAGATCTGCTTGGAACTTCATGTTTTGGGCAGGTTTGGAACGACAAACATTTACAAATAGAAAACACAGTGATGGACCATAGAAATGACAATTCCAAAATACTACCAGTACATAGCTTTCATCTAGTTTAGCAATCAACAAGTGAAAATACAGAGACACACCTTCTCACTGAGAAGGAGATTTACCCCACCAGACACTTTTTAACCACAGAGAGAGATTCCATAACTGCTTTTCTTGTGTGTGCTTTATGAGTTTAAAGAGAGAACAGTGTGGCTGCTGTTTCTATGTTCAGTTAGCACCTTGGGATGGAGCGTGAATTACACTCCTTTAATTTCATTTTCATGAGCTTTGATTTGATTTATATTTTTAGGGGCAGAAAATCTAGTCCTTTCAGAGGTTTCAGAATTAACTGGATGGAGTCCTGCCATGAAGACAACATTCCTTTTATTTCATTTCTCAGCATGCCTTGCCTTATCTCTTTCAATCCTTAGTTCCAATTAGATTTCTTGATGTTTGCTTTCTCTTCAAACTGTATATTTTGTGCTTCTTTTTGCCTTTCTTGGTCTTTTCCATTGTACATCTACACAAGAATTATCAGTAATAGCAGAAAAGTGAATATTAGGTTATCTTGAACATTTCTGCCAGAAAATTAGTTCAAACCTTCAATTTTGACTCAACATTGTTTCCCTTTGAAACCTCTTGATCTGGGCCTGCACAGTTCACATTAGTATTAGTACTATTGTCTTCTCATCTCAACTAGGATGGAGTTTCAAAAGTTTTTCTAGTCCAAAATCCCAATATTGTCTACATTTCTCAAAAACAAACAAAACAAAACAAAACAATATAACAGCATGGTCAGATCTGTCACAGTAATATGGCACTCCTAATACCATCATCTGTCCAAGAAAATTAAACATAATTTTCTGTTGCTATATTAAATTCCATGACAAAACAACTCAAAGAAGAAATAATTTAGCTTGGGCTTAAAGTTTCATCGTGTAAAACTGTGGTCATTATGGTGGGAACTACAGCAGTAGGCAAGCAAGGCAGGTATGGGAGCAGTAGCTGAGAGCTTACCTCTTGATCCATAAATATAAGGCAGAGAAAGATAATTAAGAATTATGTAGGTATTTGAATGCCCAAAACCCTTTCAGACACAACTCCTTCTACAAAGCCACATCTAATTCTTCCCAAACAATTCTACTTAAATGTCAACCAAGCATTCAATTATATGAGACTATGGTGCCCATTCTCATTTAAACTGCCATACCATACAAATAAAATCATGTGTCTGGTTTTGTTGTGTGCATATGGTTTCAAGACTGGCAACTCTGCATTAGACAATCAATAAAGTGGCTAATCCCTGGAAGAAGATAATTTGACTTCTCTCAGAGGTCAGTAGTTGCCTATAGTTGTTTGTCTAGGAATAAGATAATACGAAATTTCCCCTCTTCCATATACATTGATATTATCACTGCTTTAATCTTGTTTATATAGCCATTAATAGGAGAGAAAGTTTCACATAGATTTTCTGGTTTTCTGGATCTTACTATCTTTCTGAACCCTCTTCTGTGGTGTTCCCTGAGGCACAGACAATGTGATATAAACGTATTAGTTGCAACAGGGTTCTCCACAATCTGTTTCTGTTCCTTTGTGGTTTTATGTGGTGGGCTTCATTTATTGCAGCAAGGAATGTCCATGATGAAGGGTTGTTGCTTAAATTTTCTCAGGTATAAGGATAAGATTTAGAATGTAGTTAGGAATTCTGTTGGTCTAGCAAAATGGTGGTAGTGCAAACTTTTCTAATGTCCATGACCTCACTTACCCTAGGAAACAAATTAGGTTTCAATGCCAGGAATGATTCCCCACTGTTGACTGGGCCTTATGTCCAATTCCATAGCTTCTGGATGATATGTACAAGTCAATCTTGAAAAACAACAAATACTGGAAAATTTACTATTCCAGACTTCAGAGCTATAGTTATAAAAACAATGTAGTTCTGGCTGATGCAGTGATCTGTTCTGTATTCTAAATACTAAATAATCTGCTCCCAGAGGCCTTGTGGCTGTAATATAATACTAGAAATAATTTACTTAAACTTTACTACATCTGGCACAAAAACAGATATGTTGATCAATGAAACAAAATTAAATGCCAACAAAATGAGTATTCATAGAAATAGCCATCTGATGCTTGATGAAAAGACAAAATAACATGGAATGAAGAAAAGGCCATGCAGGAAAGGATATCCATATGCAAATTATGAAATTAGAACAGTATCTACCACATGGTG
This sequence comes from Lophiomys imhausi, assembly GCA_907164525.1. NCBI lineage: Eukaryota > Metazoa > Chordata > Mammalia > Rodentia > Muridae > Lophiomys > Lophiomys imhausi. The sequence continues at coordinate 2,764,831 of CAJQZJ010032593.1, read as the reverse complement.
TGGACTTCACTAAACCATATTATACTGATGAATATATAATATTTTCAAATAATGAAAATATTTAAAAATAAAAATATAGAGAAATATTTCATAATATGTATGTAGTTTTTGGAATAAGATTTAGTTAGATTGTTATTCAAGTGGAGACATGTGTTATATCTAGATTAGCTACCTTAAGAATTGCCAAAGGGATGGAACTGGAAAAGCTCATCCTGTGTGAGCTAACCCAGACCCAGAAAGATGCACATGGCATCTGTTCACTTATAACTGGATTTTAGCCATATAGTACAGTATAACTATCCTACAATCAATAGACTGAAAGGAGAAGGAACATAGATATTGTTACCTGTTAGTGGGACACTTCGCCCTAGTGGATCTGCAATGTAGGCCCCCAGTACAAGAGGAAGCTCTTAGCCCTCATATGACTACTGAACTGAAGGGACTGATATGTTGGGTACCCACACTGGAGGAATAGGATAGGTAGGAGAAGGCAGAGAGAGTGAGAGGGTGGGACCAGGAGGGATGGAGGGAGGGGACTGTGATGGAGATGTAACTTGAAGAAATAAGTAAACATTAAAACTAAAAAAGAATGGTCTTTCCTGGCCTGAGGATATTGCTCAGTAGAAGAGTATTTATTTACCCTTAATGCCTAACACTAAAAAAAATTATATTTTTATTATTTTAGATAGAATTATAACAAAATAATTTAAAAAATGATAATTAAAATGCATATTTTAAGTATGTGAATATATTCATAATTTAGACCAACCACTTTTTTTCATAGTATTTAGATTTATTTTTTAAGGTTGTCAGTTGAAATAAAATTATTTAGTTTGCCTATACACTATCCTCCCTTCAGTAACTGACTAAACCTTCACTTCCTCTATTCTTAATTTAATAGAATGTGTTACACACACACACACACACACACACACACACACACACAAACATATTCTTATTTCATTTTTATTGCTTGTGTATATATGGTGTCAAGGCTGACTATTTCACATTGGGCAAACAATGAGGAAGCACACCCTGGGTGAGGTTAGTTCTGCTTCTACTAACAGTCAATAGTTATCTATCATTGTTTGCCCAGATATTGGACTACATAAAATTTTCCTACTTTAACATTAATATCTCAATTAGTATCATTATTTTTCCAATTATGTTTATGCAGCAATTTATTTTTTAAATTATTTATTTGCTTATTAATGAAATTATATCTCAGTCACAGTACACTCCCTCTTCCTCACCTGGTCCTACTCTCCCATCCTCTTCTACCATTCCCTCCTCTCTCCTTCCACTTCTTCTCAGATGTTGGGAGCCCCTCAACATAGCCACCCCTAAGTTCATTAGTCACATGAGGGCTAAGAGCTTCCTCTTGCACTGGGGCACTACATAGCATTCCAGCTAGAGTAATATGTTCCACTGACATGCAACAGAATCTATGTCAGAGATAGCCTCCCACCTTCACTTGCTAAGAGATATGCATGAAGACCAAGTTATTACCATGTATATATGTGTAGGTGCCTAGGTCCAGCCTACACATGCCTTTTATTTATTGATTGATTGATTGATTGATTGATTGATTGATTGACTGATTGATTTGGGTTAGTGTTTCAATATCTGCAAACCTCTAAGGGCCTAGGTTAGTTGATTCTGTTGAGAGTCATGATTCTTTCACTGCATTTTCCTGGCCTTCTGACTCTTATAATCTTTCCAGGCCCTCTTCTGTGACTTTTCTTGAGTGATATACACAGGAGCCATAGTATAGATGTATTCACTAGGATTGGGCTCTCCATAATCCATTGAGCTCTGCATTGTGATCAATTGTGGTTTTCCATGATTATTTCAATTTGCTGTAATGGGAAGTTTATTTGTTGAAGCAGTCGCAGCTACAGTAATCTCTGTTTATAATGATAAGATTTATATAGAATGTAGTACGGATTTTTTTCTGATCTAGAAAAAAATACCTGTAATAAATTCTTTTCTAAGTTCTATGGTCTCACTAGCCCTGGGAAGTTGGCTAGGTTTCTACTTCTAGACATGATTTCCTTCTTACTGAGGTTGTCCAATATGGGCCTTAAATCTAATTAGACAGTAATTTATTGGCAATCAGATGAGTGACACTTCTTACAGCTTAATTAATATCTTACCATGCTAGTCATTGTTATCGTTCATAAGCATTTCAGCCAAGTAGTTTTTAGAAAAAAACATATTCCATTATATAAAAATTAATATTATATGATTGTTCAGGTGATTAGAGGTGAAGTATAACCTAACTTAGAAACTAACTTATTTAAAATATTCAGGTAATGTACTGAGAAAGAAATCAGGGAAACAACTCCCTTCACAATAGCCACAAAAATATAAAATACCTGGGGGTAACTCTAACCAAGCAAGTAAAGGATCTGTAAAACAAGAACTTCAAGCCATTGAAGAAAGAAATTGAAGAGGCCATTATAAGATGGAAAGATCTCCCATGCTCATGGATAGGTAGGATTAGGATCAACATAATAAAAATGGGCATCCTACCAAAAGCAATATACAGATTCAATGCAATGCCTATCAAAATACCAACACAATTCTTTTTAGACATGGAAAAAGCTATTCTCAATTTCATATGGAACAACAAAAAACCCAGATTTCAAGCTGTACTACAGCGCAATAGTAATAAAAACAGCACGGTACTGGTATAGAAACAGATCAGTGGATCAATGGAATTGAATTGAAGATCCAGAAATGAACCCACACACCTATGGTTACCTAATTTTTGACAAAGAAGCCAAAACCGCACAATGGAAAAAGGACAGTATCTTCAACAAATGGTGCTTGTCCAACTGGATGTCCACTTGCAAAAGAATGAAATTAGACCCATACTTATCACCTTGTACAAAATTTAAATCCAAGTGGATCAAAGACCTTAACATAAGGCTGGTCACACTAAATCTACTAGAAGAAAAAGTGGGAAAAACCCTGGAACTCATTGGCACAGGTGACAACTTCCTGAACAGAACACCAACAGCTCAGGACCAAAGACCAACAATCAATAAATGGGACCTCATGAAACTGAAAAGCTTCTGTAAGGCAAAGACAGTGTCATTAGAACAAAACGGCAGCCTACAGATTGGGAAAAAAATCTTCACCAACCCGACATCTGACCTAGGGCTAATACCCAAAATTTACAAAGAACTCAAGAAATTAAATGCCAAGTAACCAAATAATCCAATTAAAAATGGGAAAAGATCTAAACAGAGAATTCACAAAGGAGGAGTTCCTAATGGCTGAGAGACACTTGAAGAAATGCTCAGATTTTTAACCATCAGAGAAATGCAACTCAAGACTACTCTAAGATTCCATCTCACACTTGTCAGAATGGCTGAGATCAAAAGCTCATATGACAGCATATGCTGGCGAGGATGTGGAGAAAGAGGAACACTCCTCCATTGCTGGTGGGAGTGCAGGCTTGTGCAACCACTATGGAGATCAGTCTGGCGATATCTTCGAAAACTTGGAATAGCTCTGCCTCAGGACCCAGCCATACCATTTCTGGGTATACATCAAAACTCCTCACCAAATCACAAAGAAGTTTCCTCATCTATGTTCATAGCAGTCTTATTTGTAATAGCTAGAAACTGGAAACAACCCAGATGTCCCTCAACTGAAGAATGGATTTAAAAAAATGTGGTACATCTACACAATGGAATACTACTCAGCTATTAGAAACAATGAAATTATGCAATTTGCAGCCAAATGGATGGAACTAGAGAAGCTCATCCTGAGTGAACTAACCCAGACTCAGAAGGATGCACATGGCATCTATTCACTTATAGTCGGATATTAACCATATAGTACAGAATATCTATACTACTACGAATGCACCAAAGGGAACATGGACATAGGCTTTTTTTTTTTTTTTCCTGTCAGTGAGACACTTTTCCCTAGTGGTGCCACTTTGTAGGCTCCCAGTGTATGAGGAGGCTCTTGGCCCTCATATGACTGCTGAACTGGGACAGGGGACTGTTATGTAGGGACACTCCAATCCAGAGGAGTGGGATTGAAGGGTTAGGGGGTAGAGGGTGGGAGGCCGGGACTGGGAGGTGTGGAAAGAGGACACTATGATGGAGATGTAACCTGAATCAATAACTAAATTAATTTTAAAAAAAAAAAGGGCACAAATTCTTCTTGCAGAGAACCATATTCTAATACCCAATGTACAAATTGTGTGACTTGCACAATCTGTAGCTCAAATTTCAGAGGCATAGGCACTCTGGGCCTTTTGTAGGCACACGTAGTCCCATGCAACTAATTCCCAAATACAACACATAATATTTAAAAAGGTAATAAAAAACAAAAATAAGAAAATATAAGCCCACGTCCAGCTCTATTTTACTTAGGTACAGTTTTAAGTATATGTACCTTTATGCTCCATCCTTCATGGAATTTCATATGGCACAAATTTGAATCCTTGCAACAGAGAAACAGTAATATGTGCTTTAGTTTTACTTGAGGCCTCAGCTCCCAGAGGATTGGTTTAGACTCACTCATGTAAACACTCTTTTTCTGTCACGTACTGAATTCCACATTCCTAAAATAAAATCAGGTGCCCATCACAGATCATGCCTTCTTTAATATCACATTATTTTGAGACACCCTTACTAGGTAAGAAGTTACTAAGAACACTCTGTGGGCTAATTTTATAGCTGTCAGCCTGTTCTAATCAGAGGTCAGGCATTATCTGGACAGGATATCCAACTCAAACCTACTATATATACTTTTTCTTTAAACACTAACTTATGATTAAATAAATGAGCATTAATCAATTTTGTATTTTTCAACTTATGTTTTTCACACAAATTAAATTCAGAAAAATATAATAGTCTACCTGTATTTATCTCATGGGGTCATGTAAAAAATACCAAAAAACTCAACAATCTAAAACAATCTATTCTTTTCTAACCATAGGGCTTAGAAGTCTGAAGTGAAGGTGTCTGGGGCACCCTGCTTTTTTTAAAGGGTCTGGGACAAAAATCCTTCAAGTCCTTTCCCTTAGCTTCTAATATTGCTGGCAACCATCATGTACTTTGATTTGATGCAGCAGTGTAGTCTGTGAAAGTTTTTATTCACCTATCCTCTCTCAAAAGCTGTGATCTCATCCTCTCCTTCTAAGGCTAACAGACCTTATAGTCCATCCGATTTCCAAATGCTGTCATATCCACAGGCAATGGAGACTAGAATTTCAAGCTGTCTTTTGGAGAATTTAACAGTCAGAGTATTCTAAATGTTCTGAAGGACTTTTCCTAGTATAAAACAATTATACCTAATAAATATACTGTTTAAGCCATTGTTAGTCACTGAAAAACACTAAATGATAAAAATTTAAAGCTTGGGTGTGAAGAAATCCAAGGAGAAAGATACAGGGGCTCTGGTATATCAGTATTCTGCAATAAATAAGAAAGGCAAGGTTTTACAAGGGTCAGCAGTTTCCTGAGAACATTTGGAAAGAAGGTAAGCTGAATTCTAGACAGCTTCAGTAAGACAAATGTACTCAAATGAAACACACAGATGTAGTGTGTTTGTATGCTTGTTATATTTATTATATTTAATTGTATACATATGTGTGATTACCAGTTTATGTTTCTACAATGGCTGTATTACAGTATTTGGTTTCTATTTCCATGTGCTTAAGATATTAAAGTATATTTCTGTGTAGGCACAGTTCCAGATTCTTTCGATTAATTTTATTACCACATAGCAGGCACATTGTTCACACAGATTTTAAAATTACAAATATGTATGTTGGTGTGGGTGTATGAGGAATCAGTTTGCAAACTTAGTTTCACTTGTCAGCTGATGCAAACCTAGAGTCATTTGGGAAGAGGGAATCTCAGCTGGAACATTTCCTCCATACATTGACTGATAGTCATTCTGTGGGAACATTTATTAGACTGTTAACCGATGTAGGGTGGCACAGCCCACTGTGGGAGGGAACATCCCTAGCGAAGTGAGCCTGGGCTGTGCAACAAACCTGAGTCTGGAAGCAGGTCAGTAAGCAGCATTCCTCAGTTGTCTTTGCTTCAAGCTCCTGCCCCCAGAGATTGTGTTCTATTCTCTCAAAGACAGACTGTAACCTCTACACTGAATTAAGACAGCTCCTACTCTACCTAGTTGGTTATTTTCAAGGGATTTAGCACAGAAAATGGAAAATAAACTAGACTCAACAGTTCTACTTACATAGGATAAAGAAAGGTATGATTGTGACTTTTTCCACGTTGTGTTCAAAGGTAAAATATAAATAAAAGAAAAATAGGAAGAAAAGAAAGATAAAATGAATAATCCTCTGGCAGTGACCTGGAGACCACATTGGAAAGAAGGGGCAGATTCAGTGTTCACGGATGCTTTCCGCTGTGGCCTCTCTTCAATCTAGCCCTTTTAATTCAACTTGCAGGATCTGTGAGACAAACATGTGGTGGGTAAGAGACAGGGAAGAACTATGTTTTGATAGACTGCATACTGAATATAAGAGAATATGCAGGAAGGCTAAGAAATTGTCTTTAAATTTTCATGGGATAAGGTGATAACATTAAAAATGATTTACAAATTTAGAAATTATATAATAAGAAAATAAATATCAGTCAATGCAAAGTGGCACAATTAGCAAGATAACCTAAAATGATGTTATTTTAATAATTTTGCCAAACCATGAGGATATATATTTAAGCTATAAATTATTTGAAATTTTCACAAAAGATTGGCATTTGGAAGTAAAATCTGTTAACGGCCAGAGCCTTTGAACTGTGGAGCATGTTTCCGACAAACCACACTGTACTTTTCCTTAGTGGGGCTCAGAGTTATTTCTGTGGCTTCAGACTCTGAGAAATGACTTTTCTGCTTAGTGACTGAGTATCTTTTTGTGTCCATTCTACCAAATCCTATTTTATCTTTCCTTTATTTACTCTTTATCAAAATAGCATCAGTTCTCAGTCAAGTCTAAGTGTATTTTTCAACCTCACTGGAGGCTGAAGTCACTATTTTCACCCTCCACCTGCATGTCAGGAGGTGAAAGATGGCAGTGGGTTCCCCCTCTCTTTCAGAAGTAGCAGTCAGGGTAAGAGATAAAAGAGGGTGAATCATGTTTGAAACCCAGGTGCATTGATTGCCATAGCCCCACCGCGTGGCACCATCTTTTTTCATCCCTTTGTGCTGATCTGCTGCTGATCATTTTTCACTCTGTATTAGGGATAAAACCTGCAATTATTGTATAAAAGTTAAAATTTAGCCAAGGGTTTTTAAGTATTCCAAAATATGTGTATGAATTAGTTGCATATTTGATATCTCAAAATGTTAGTTATTCTATTTCCTTATTAAAACATTTTAAATTGGGCAAATTCAAAGAAAATATATTCGGAAAAAAAACAGGGCAAGTATTTTTTTGTATATGTATATTCCAATCAATGTATTTGATCTGATACTCTGATCGAATTCTTCAAACTGATCATTAATAAGATAAAATTTATATTAGCAAATAATGATGTAAAATGGGAAAATAATGCTTTTTGGAAAAAAGTTCTAATACTCTCACTCTCTCTCATGTTTGGTGTTATCAGCTTATCCCATGAAAATTCAAAGACAATTTCTTAGCCTTCCTGCATATTCTCTTATATTCAGTATGTAGTCTGTCAAAACATAGTTCTTTCCTCTCTCTTACCCACCACAATGTTTGGTCTCACAGATCCTGCAAATTGAAATTGTAATTTCATTTACAAGTGGCTTTAAATTGAAATGTTGTCAAGGAAATTGAGTTGAGGACTCTGCCATGCAAGAAAAGATATTTTGCACTAAACATTTCATAAATAAGTTCAGAGGATTAGAATAAATTAAATAGACTTAATAAATAAAGTTCTAACACTTCTAGGTTCTCTCTCTTTCCCTTGACCTATTAAGCAGTATTACAAGGGAAGTAACAAAGTCATAGTAATTTTAGTCCATGAAGGATGTGAAATGATGACTGTACTATCAAAATGTCCCTTTCCCTTAATTCCCAGGAGCAGTTTATATTTTTCACAGATACATTCTGACAAGGACCACAACGATGTTGAAAAGCTTTGTGGCTGACTTGCATCTCATTTACAACTGGTCTTTTATTCAAAGAAGATTTTGAGATCTAAAGACTCACAGATTCTAAACATACTCATATTTGCCATAGAATAATACTGATATTTACCATAGAATAAGCCTGTCTTGTTTGTCTAGGTTTCTATTTACCATGTTAAGGTGATGATAATCATTTGCAAATTCTTTTGATGTCTACAATGCTAGTGGTTAGGCAAATATTACCAATTAGAAATTGCATTAGAATAGACAAAGTCACAACACAGTCGGTTTATCTTCGAGGTCATTCAAAGCCTCACTATTCCATCATTTCCTTAATTCACATAAAATTTTCACCCCCATATGTGGGTCCTCATCTTTAATTGTAACCAATATTTGTTTAAAATATTTGAAAATTAAATCACATGTGTCTTGAACACATAGAGAAAGGTTCATTGACATTATTATCTGAAAAAATAAATACAATTAGTTGAATATTAGCACAGCACTTACAATGCACTAGGTATCTTAAGCATTGTAGACACAAGTTTAAACACATGGGAAGATATACAGAGTTAGGGGTAAGTAGTTATTTTCTCTGAGCACTTGAATGCTCCTCTCATGGCTTGAAAATAATTCCCATAGAACTGGGTACCCAGAAAATCCTTAAAAAATGGAGCAAAAGTTTCTATGTTGAACTGAGGAACTACTATTTTATAAACTACTATTTGTCATCTGCCTTTTGAGTAAAACTTTATCACCAGCTCATTTTACATGAGATTCTCATTCCTTTACTAATGAAGATCCAAAATTGAAAATACTGAGATACAAGATATTTTCAAAACATCATAAATTTCTAAGTATACTTATTTAAGTAGTAAATTGTGCACTGTGTTCTACACCCTAATTAATTTAAAAGAACAAATCAAAATGCTTTCAGACTGTGAAGTTAAAAATAAAATTCTTTTCTGTTCTACTTTTCTTGTATCAGTGGCTCTCTGTATACCCCAGATTATTCAAGATCTTCAGACCCTCTTATCTCAACCTTGTCAATACTGAGATTGAAGTTGTGTAGCCCAACGTCTCATCAAATTTTGAACCATGGTGCACCATTTCTCCTACCTCAAGTGAGTGTCCTCATTGAGTTCTTGGTAACTATGCATAGAGAGAATGTTAACTTCACACTCAGGGTTTCCATAAGACCTTACATACTTCTCATATTGACATTTAGGAAAAGTTAGCGACCAGTATTCCATGTATGACAACATACTTCTCATGTTGTTGACTGAAAATAAAAAAAGTAATTCCAAATTTTTAATATTTTGCTATTTGTTCTTGGGATGAGGTCTATTAAAGGCAGGACCTGAGGCAAGGACCACATGTTGATAATTTATCAGCAAGTTGATGTCAGAATCCACAGTAAGAAAATAAGGCAAAGGAAGAGAAAAGGAGACTATCATTGAACTATGCATTTCTGATCATGTGGCTATCTGGTGAGGCACTTCTCTTTGTCTGAGCAAGTTTCCATGACAATGAGAAAGTTTAATGTCGAATTTATACTTTTAGTGTACTTTTATGACTAAGTCCAATTATTTATTTTATATAGCATTCTGAATATCAAATTTCATACTATATATTTAAATGGATCAAGAGATTTAATAACTAAATAATTTAAATATTAGATTTATCAATTTAATAATTAAAAAATTATAAACTACAATGACAAAAAGTCCTAAAACAAGTGATTTTCTCACTTGTCTTCTGCTGGGAAAACACTATACTGAGACAGTACTGGGGACACCCAGGCACCCTTTACTGTGACCCTCTGATCATTTGTCTCTGTAGCTGCTGTAATTATTGCACCTCAAAAAACTTGGAATTATCAAAAAAGAGATATTTTAATGTCCACAATTTTAATTTATCCCATTTTTGCAAAAGATGTTTTCAGTGTCCTTTTAACTGATGAGACAATAGAATATCACCAACTTTGTCTTCCTGTACACTGGGTAAGTCTTTTATGATTTTTGTACTAATTTGTCTTCTATTACATAACTTTGAAAAGAATATGTGTCATGTAGAATGTGTCATGTTTGCATTTGGTCATAAATTAGATTTAAGGTGGACATTTTGGAAGTAATTCAATATAGACACTGTCTACAGTATTTTACCCCCATCAGTTTGTTCATCGCCAGCAAAACTACATTGCACAACTTGAGAACACAGCATGTAATGTACTGCACACTTGAACTGTATCATTTTGGTTGCATTGAAAGAGGTGTATAACTCATATGCATTTTCCAGTGTTAAGAGCAGGTGCCTATCTTTTCCATAACAAATCATCACTCAAAAGATTAAAGCATATAGTTGTTCACCTATACAAAGTATGATTATTTTAGGCTGGAAAATAGTGATTTCATATTATCATTTCCTTTAAATTAATTGGGAAATTTTTCCTTTTAGATATTTGAGGCAATTTTCATTTGCAGTTGTGCACAGGATTCTTAAAAACAAATTTCTTAGAAAGCTTAATGTGTGTACTAATCAAACAAAGTAGCAATTCTGCTCTTAAATATTTGCTCAAGATGAATGAAACCTTGTTCAACCAAAAGATTAATTCTGCATAGTTAGCCCAGCTTTCTATATTATGACTAACTTATAAAAGTTACTCCAGCCTAAAAACAACCTACCTCATAAATTATTTTTTCACTAATTATATATATGTTCATTTTACATCCAAATCACAACCCCAATCCTGCCTCTCCTCCCACTACCACCCTCCTACCCATTCATCCACTCTGCCCCAATCCCCTTCCTGGGTATCATCAGGTCATATCAGAACTAAGTGCTTCCTCTTTCACTGAGAACAGACAAGGTAGCTGTGCTAGGAAAAATGGAACCAAATGGAGGAAGCAGAGTCCAAGTCAGAGACAGCCCCCACTCCAATTGTTAGGGTTCCCGTTTAATAACCAAGCAACTCATCAGGTTCATGTGTGTGGAGGACCTAGGTCTAGCCCACGTATGTTCTTTGGTTGGTGGTTCGGTCTCTATGAGCTGCCACGGGGCCACATTAGTTGGCTGTGTAGGTCTTCTTGTGGAATTCTTGACACCTTGTTATTTCCTATGTTTCCAGTCAAGGAAACAGTCACCTCTTACCATAGTAACTAGAGTGCAAATGAAGTGACACTGACTCTGGAATCCAAGAGCAGCTTATGCTACATGTCATTTAGTTTTCCAATTCAGGAAAAGAGAAAGTAATATACAGGAGATAAATGGAGAAAGAGAGAAATAGAGACATAGTGAAAAAGAGATAGAGGATAGAGACAGATAAATAGAGAGATAGAGCCGGGCGTGATGGCGCACACCTTTAATCCCAGCACTTGGGAGGCAGAGGCAGGCGGATCTCTGTGAGTTCGAGGCCAGCCTGGTCTACAAAGCAAGTCCAGGACAGCCAGGGCTGTTACACAGAGAAACCCTGTCTTGAAAAACCAAAAAAAAAAAAAAAAAATAGAGAGATAGAAACAGAATTATAGAGACAATCACCTAAAAACAAGTGCAAAGCACATACTGAATAATTCCATTTTTTATGAGGTTCTAGAACATCCAAACCTGGAAGCAGATCAGTAGTTACTAGGAAAAGACATGATTGACAATAGCAGAAACAAAAATAGAACAAAGCATGGGGTAGCCTTATGGAATGGTGAATGATTATCTAAACTATGGTGAGGATGCCATAGTTTTAGAAGCATTAATGTATATCAAATTTGTTTATTGTTATATTTTAATGTTCTTTATTTTATGTTGCACTACAATATACACAGGAAGGAGAATAAAACCTTGTAAGCAAGCTGGTAGCAAACAGGTGTAACTTTCACAGTAGGATGACACCTTTTAAAAACTTAATTAAGAAGTAAACTTTGTCATATAAAAGACATCAATTGTTTGTCTGTAATAAATCAATGTGCCATATAATTACCACCAAAAGAAACTCAAATGGCTGAGAAAAACTTAAAGAAATGTTCAACATATGGATATATGTATATAATACTATATATTATATAAAGGCTATATAAGTGAAATCACTAACTAATGGCAGACATAGAACCCCAACAGTATATCACTTGTCACAAAATGAAGCTTTTATTCCTAGGGTGGGTGATACCTAATTGTGTTGTTTGTCAAAGGGAATTCCCAAGCAAGCCGGGCTGTTTTCAAGACTGTAGGTTGCTCTATACAACCGAGAGCAGGGTGTAGGGAGTTAGAATAATTAAATTAGATTTAGAAACTATATAGGGGTATCTGATACAGTCTCTTAATTCAGGGCATGAAGATCAACTTGGCTGTGAGTGATTTAGCTTATCAGCTTATGGAAAAACAAGGATGAAGTCAGGTGAAAACAGGAAAGAAACAGGAGACTTAATGGACTGAAAATACAAGGTTGAAGTCAGGAAAAACAGGAAAGATTTAATGGACTGAGAAACAAGGTTGAAGTCAGGAAAACAGGAAAGACTTAATGGACTTAAAGAAACAAAGTATCTGGCCTGACATTGTTTTCATCTGCTAAGTGGGCGGAGCCCAAATTAAGCTGAAACAGAGTTCCTCCTATTTAAGGACAGTGCATAGAGCCCCATAAAGAAGAAGAGGCCCCTGATGCTAGAGAGCTCCGAGAGTCCTGCTGAAAAATGTGCTGGCTATCATTTGATGGCCAGATCTCCCTGAGGCAGAAAGAAGCTGGTGAGCAAAGAAAGCCTGAACAAGACACCAAAAGGCCAAGGACTAAACCCTGTGGCTCAGCTTTTGCCTAGAGAGGTTTGATCTGTCCGAACAGTGGCCTAAAGGAAACTGTGCCTGGCTTTAAGGACTGAAGTAGAGTGGCAGAGTTGCTGATGCAAAGGGGCTGGGGTCTCCCAGAGAGAAGAAAGCATTAAACCTTATTTAAAGTGAGACTGCAATAACCAACTTACCCTGATGAATCTACATCTGAGAGATCCAGAAAAAGGACTGCTAAGTGCGTTAAAGAATCTACAACAAAGACTGTTCCTGATGACTGAGGACCTGCCCCAGAGACTGTATCCTTCTAAAAGGTTAGGAAAATAATTATCAATAGAATACTGGTTAAGTTAAAGGGATTGTAGAAATTTGTAGGATTAATAGTTAAGAAATTGTTGGTATTTGTTATAAGTGAATAAATAAGTATTAAATAATAATTAAAAAGTTCGATTACAGCAGGGCTATTTGTTGAAGATGACACCAACAGAGTTTCTTGAACAAGGAGAAGTCAAGCTAGTGCCTATTTGGTGACATTTTTGATAGAGGAATTTCTGAGCATACTACTAAAAGGGCAAAGTAAACACCAACTCAGCCACAAACCCTTTTGATCTCCAGTGGTATCATGCCTCCAATATATGATAGAGCAAGGACAAATCAAAGCCTGTGAAAGTAACCAACCAATAACTGATTTGACTTGAGGCCCACTACATGAAAGATAACTCATACGTGACACTCCCTGTGTGACCAAGAACCAGAAACATGATAGCTCAGGAACTTAAAGTAAACCAAATGATTTTGTTCTAAAAACAAAGCAAAACAAACAACAATAAAAATGTAGAAATGAAATGACCCCTAATGACATTCTGCTACTCATAGATCAGTACCTTACTCTGTCATCATTAGAGAAACTTTCTCCTGCAGACACCCACCACCAGACATTATTCTGAGAATGAAAGTTCTTGGAATCCTTAATCCTACATGCTATGTCTTCATCACCTTCCCCCCACCCCAGGTTTAGGGATCCCCTAGGAAGATCAGGCAGAAAGTGTAAGTGCCAGTGGGGATAAAGGACAGCAGGAAGACAAAGTCCCCTAAACCACATGATCAAAGTTCACGTAATACATAGAGACTGATGCAGCATCCACAGGACCTGCAACGGTCTTTATCAGGGGCCCTGCATATATTATAACTTCCAATTTAGTGTGTGTGTGAGCATATGTGTGTGTGTGTGTGTGTGTGTGTGTGTGTGTGTGTGTGTGTGAAAGAGAGAGAGAGAGAGAGAGAGAGAGAGAGAGAGAGAGAGAGATTTATGAGTGCACAAGAGTGAGTCTTTTTCTCATGGCTTCTTTTGAGCTCCTTTCCTTCTCTTGGTTTGTCTTGCTCAACACTGATGTGTCAGTTTTTGTTTTATTGCATTTTTTAAATGTTTCTTATTATTAACCCATAGAAGACTATTTGTTTATTTCTGAAAAACAAAAAAGGAGTGGGTCCAGAATGAGGGGTAGAAGAAACTTGGAGGACGAAAGGAAAGGGAAGCCATAATCAGGATATATTATATTAGAAAATTTTTTTCAAGAAAACAAACAAAAAAAACATTGATTAAAGAAGTCACTGAACAAACATCAGCAGTGTCTCTGTCAGAAAGGTGTACAAAAGTCGAAGTGACTCCTGAGATTATGATTTCTTAAACATTGGATGCTCCCTTTCTTCTGTTCAGCTTCTCTCATTTTTTTTTTTTCTAAATTTGGTGACTGGGAACACATTCAGCATGGCTCATGTACTTATTAAAAATGTTACTTTGTTTTTTCATTTACAAATCCCCCTTCAAAGCAGACATTAGTTATTTTCTTTTTAATACATTATAAAATGTATTATAAAAATATGTTAGCATTTTGTTTTCCTCAGACCTGAAATTTGCTCTTTCTTGAGAGTATTTGTGCCACATTTTCTTTCTTTTTTATGTGTATTTATTACTTCAAGTTATATATCCATCAAAGTCCCCACCCTCTACCCCTCCTAGTCGATCCCACACTTCCACCCTCTCCGCCTTCTCCCACATGCACTACTCCTCTGGTGTGGGATGATCCTACATATCATTCTTCTGTTGAGGGACATCTAGGTTGTTTCCTATTTCTCATTTTAGGGAGTCATGTTGTTGTGACTTTTATAGTTTCTGACAATCCCAGAAGATAGCTCACACAACCACCATTCCTGGAGTTCTAATACTAATACTCGTTCTGTCCCCTCTTATGATCCCTGAGCCTCATGTGTGGGAGTTTGTATTTTGATCAGTTGTGATTTTCTGAAATTATTGCATCTGTTGCAACGAGAAGGTTTCATGGTTGTGGTAGAGGACTACAGACTATCAAGCAGGAATAAACTGAACAAGAAAAGCAACAATAGGCTTGACAAAGTAGAATGGGGGAAATCCCACAAGGTTTCAACTCTACACAAATCTTGAACTCTGTGTGTATATGTATGTGTGTACAGGCATGTGTGTCTCTGTGTGTAACTTTTATTGGTATTTAAAGTAAAATAAAACATATCTTGGATTTTGAGAACTATAAACTGTAGAGAAGTGATATAAAAGAATATAGTCCAAGTGTTTGATGAAATGATATAGCATTGAATTTGAACTGTATACATCAATGCGATTGTATGAGTTTCTCACTCATTGGTCCTAGTGGCATCATCTAATGAATAATCTCTAGAGGAAAAGCTAACTCCAGGACTGAGGATAAAAAAATGTAATAGTCTTTCCCAGCAAAGAGCACACTTGTTGCTTTTCCAATACCAAACAGTCAGTCCTGAAACAATGCATACAAGTAACATTATACAGACTGAGCAGGTTGTGCTTACATATTTAGGAATGTGTGTGTGCATATATGCACATAAATGAGGGTGCTTGTGTATACACACCTGTGTATGCTTGTGTACATGTGTTTGCACATATGCACATGCATGTGTGGATATGTGTGTGGTGGGGGTGTCAACAAACAATGACAAAAGAGGTCATGAATTTTAAAAAGATCAAGAAGAAATACATGGGAACATTTGGGAGAAAGAAAAGGAAGGGAGAAATTATGAAATATTATTAGAATATCAGAAATGTAAAGAAATTACTTCAATAAAGTTTGTAAGCTCTTTCTATCCACAGAGAGAAGTACGAACTGTAAGATACATACATATAATATACATATATACACATGTACATATTTTGGACACATAAATACCAGAAAAATATCTAAATTTTACATCTCCCTCAAGGCATTGATTCAGATAATTTTCTCATATGTTGCAAGTCTAAACTCTTTAATTTCTCTTTGCAAAAAAATCAGAAATCTGCTATAAATATGAAATTATACTTCGCCTAACTGTACTTCATACAAATCCATTCATCATATACTATAAGTTTTCTTAAAATTTAACTGCTACATATATCTTCTTTAAGTGAGATATATTTATGTTTGTTTGCTTTGTCATCAGTTTAACAACTAACATTTAAATGCTTTTATCATAAACTTAGGGTTGTAGGTTGATATAACTTTATCAAGATGGAATAATTGCATCAAAGTATCAATATCAGCATAGATTGCTTAGATCTTGTCAAATATTGTCCTTAACTCATGATAAAAACTGATGAATCATGTTTATATATATATATATATATATATATATATATAGTAAGAAAATAAGATGTAATAGAGTAAATTATGTGTTAATATAGTTGGTAAGCATAGAAAATCAAATCAATCAACAGAAACATTTTTAAAAGAAAAAATAATTACATATTTGACTTATGTACAATATTGGATTAAGAATAATGAAACCCAGCAGTAAAAATTCATGTATAATAATGGCTCCCCAACAAACTTAATTAAAAATCAGTAGTGGGCCAGAAACCTTATTGAAAGCAATTAGCATATATCTTCATATGTTGTCTAAGTTATATATACAAGGACAACAATTGTTCAACTTTTACAGCTAAAAGGAAGTGCAAATTAGTCAGATGAAGGAGATCTGTGTCATGTGAGGTTTTAAGATCACGTTACTAGAATCTGATCTCACAGAAATAGAAACAGGAAGTGATATATTTTGTACCCAGCTAATTTGATATAGGTATCATGTTGTTCTGTACATTTATTAGCATGTATCTTGACATGAATGGCTCTAAATAGGGCCTGTGATTTATACCTAATTTCTACATAATTATATGTGTGTGCATGTATATATTACTAATAAGTTATGAAATAAGCTACATATATTATGTACTCTCATTCCATATTTTTCATTGTTTTCTATACCTATAGGATACATTGTTGGGGTAGTGTTAAGCATTCTAAATGTTAATTAATTGATCCTGCTTGCTGTCTGTTACTTACATTGACTCTGATTGGTTAAATAAAATGTCGAGGCCTGAGATTGGGAAAAGACAGAGAAAGGTGGGACTTTCTGTGATTAGATCAGGAAGCCTGGGCTTTAGACAGAGAATTAAGGGATTCCAGCCAGAAGCAGGAGGAAGAAGAAGACACACGCCATGGGTTAAAAAAAAGAACCTCGTTCCACATGGCCAGGAACATCGGCATAGCGTGGAGAATGGCAGTCCAAAGGGATGTATGTATATATGGGGTCATATTTGGGTAATAGACTTAAGAGCTAGCATAGATGGGCTAGGATTGCACAATTCAGGCCTAGGGTTGTTAAAATCCACATGGTCTCTGTGTATTCATTTATAATGGCTGCTTAAAGATTAGCAGCCACAAACCAATTAAAAATAATATAAATACTGGGTAAATAATTTAATTAGCCTTATTTTTTTTACATATGGCGCCCAACATGGGGCAATTAGAACCCATGCTTACAGCCTGAGAAGGCCCGGGTGAAAGCCAGTTTCCTAGCCAAAGAGTGGGGAACTGAACCCAAATGCATTTCAAAAGTGTGGCTAACTTAACAAAAGCTATTGCCTTGCAGCAAAGGTGGAAAACTTAGCTCTCCATATGTACTAAAAAACTGGCAGCCTACTAAACAGAGCTTGAGAGCAGAATTAACTGCCTAGATTAAAAAATGGAGGAATTCATAATGCCTCAATACGTTTGGATTCCAATTTAGTTTGTTCCTCTTAGCATGCAAATGATTTTTATCCTGACAATGTTGGTTCTGTGTATCATTTTTGAGAAAGTTCAGACTAGGATAGTCTTGAAGGAAAGAATTTACAGATGGAATGCTAAATTGCCAACAATGATAACGAAGGAAAGAGGGAGGCCTGTCCAGACAAATAATAGAAAATAGATGGCAGCTGGAGCTAAGAGCTCCCTGGGTACTAGGTGCCTGTCAGGAGTTTCTGGTATAGGGCCGCCAATGAAATGCAGCCAAAACTAGACTCTAAGGAATAATAAACAAAGCTTTAATTGCAGCATGGGATGGCATGGTTAGACATGCCAAGGCTTTTGGAATATTGTTTCTTTGCTTGATTTTTATTTAGATGTCTTTGATTTTCCTATATCGGGAGGTAGAAAGGATATTTTTCTGGTTTGGCATTGCTAAAACAAAATAGATTTTTGAAGATTTTGGGCAGATTTTGAAATGTCACTGCAGTTCAAAGTTACTCTCAAGGTTAAAGTGTTACTAAAATCTGGGATTTAAGTGAAACATTTGAGCAGGGTGGTACTAGCACACACCCTTAAACCCTTAATTACATCACACTAGAGGAAGAAACAGGCAGATCTCTGGATTCTAGACCAGCCTGGTTTAAACAGGGCTGTGCAGGGCAGGAACTCTGCTGAGGAGATAAAGCTGCTTACTAAAGACAGTCTAGAATTTAAAAATGACACATTTTTCTTGTTGTTAAGTTTAATAATGTCCTTACTGATCTAATAGATAAATGCACATAATCTTAAATGTATGTAAAGAGAAAAGGGTCACAAGCCAGTCTCCTTAGTTGTTGGGCTCCCACTGGAGAGCTGGTTTCAAGAGGCATTTTGCCCCTAAAAGAGATATGTTAATCTCTGGGCATGAAGGTGCATGCCTTTGATCCCAGAATTTTGGAGGCAGAAGCAGACTAATCTCTGTGCTTTCAAGCCTAGCCTGGTGCAAAGTGAGTCCAGGATAAGGATACAAAGAGAAATCCTGCCTCAGAAAAAAAAGAGGTATATTCTGTTAACCAATTTAATGATCCAGAGTTCGGTTGGGGAAGAACTTGCAAACTACATGCCTCCCACGGCCAGCAGTTAAGAAAAATAGCATATCATGCTATTTTACACAAGTCTCCTTAATAATGGTGTTTCCATGGGAGAATTGGAACTCAAACTAATACAAAATGGTTTAATTAATGTTATTGTTTAATAAGGGTAATTCAATTATTTAAATTCATACCTTGATCTCAAAATTTGGGAGACAAGGTTAAAACAGTTTCCTTGTGTGTTCAAGGCCAATCTAACCTACAGAGCTCTACAGAGTAAATCAAGACAGCCCAAGCTACAAAGAGAAACCCTGTCTCAATAAGGATAGGTATATCCACATAGAAATTAAATCTTCAAAGAAAGGAGAAAAGGAAAGAAGAAATATGTAAATGCATACCATTGTTCCCAAAACATGGGAGACAAAGAGAGAGACAGATTGGTTCCTTTTGAGTTTGAGGCCAAACTAATCTACAAAAAGCCAGAACAACATAGAATAAACCTGTTTTAATCAATTAATAAATGTATGTCAACTGTAGAGTAGAATACTTGAACTCCATACAGTCTTACTATTTACAAGTGTCTTTCTTCTGTTCAAAGAACATAAAATATTCCTTCATTGATTTGTGCATCCTGCACATCCAAGGCATTTTGGTAATTGCAGCACTATATGTTACTTGTGAGAAATTATATATTTTCACAACAATGGGACCTGAGTCCAAAGAAGACAAGACATGTAACCCAAATGATCCAGCCTCATAGACTGCCTCAATAGCTGTTTCCTCCAAAATCTGCATCCAGAACAACTTCAAACAGCTTGCTTAGATGGCCCAGACTCAAAGACTGTTCCAGACAGGACATCAATAAACTCCTGAACTTTACTACCAAAGTCCAGCTTCGAACTACAAATTGCTCAGAACATTCAAATAGCTGAGCACATAGAGACTGGACAACAAATGTTACAATTTACTTGCTTAACCTTTTTTTTTTTTCATTTTTTTTGGGCCCCTAAACAGGTTTTCTGCATCCCAATTCAGCAGGAGGAAGTTTTAAGAGAACAACGTCCCATTCCCAAAAGGTGGGGTGGATGATTCTTTGGTTATTTGATGGGATATAGATGTCATTTAGGGGGAATGGTTACAAATCATTATATGGTCTTGTTAAGCAAAATGAGAGAGGGAATATATGTATATAGTATAGAAATGAAAAGACAGAGGGATAGATTATTTAATCTGTTATAAAACTCAAAACTATTGTTATTCTTTAAATAAGGTTATCTTTTGATACATTGGTATAGAATTTTGTATATTGATACAAAAATAAGATTAAGTTTGATTCATTAGTATAGAATTTTATATTTTGACACATAATAAGTATATTTCAGCTCTTATTTATGAGGTATTGTGCATATACACCTCATTTAAAAGTATAGGTTTACTTCTAATCCTTTTATGGGTTGCTATTGAAATCTATTTAGCAGTCTGGGTAATACAAGTTGACTGGCCAGTTGAGCTTCTAGTCATGCCAAATAGTAGTCTTAATTTATCACAAAATAGACTTAACAGGATTAACAGATAGTAAATGGTTAAAAATTTACAGTTTGTTCATAGATAGATGATAGATAGATTTATAAATAGATAGATGTCTTCAAAACCCTCAGAGGCATATAGAAAATGCATTTAAAGATGTTTTTATTATTTTAAGAATTGTTTGACTTAAGACAGTCAGCTCCTGACAGCTCCCATTTGACTTGGAAGAAGACAATGAGCATCAAAAAGAAATCTCCCATCAGGAGATGATTCCTCAAAAAGAGATATCCCATGAGGAGATAATTCCTATTGGGCAAAAATGCCCCTGCTCTCTCAACAGACTATATACAGTCCAAAGATGGACCAGAGCTTAAATGCAGGTAAGTTGATGTCCTGATTCTGCAGAGACAGAATGGGAAAATCCTTATTTCCTGCTGCACAATTTAGTCTGTGAAAAACACTTTGCCAGAAGGCTGAAGATGATGCTCCAACGGTATGGAGAGATATTTGGGACTTTCTAGGCAACAGACTGTCATGTTTCTTTTTGGAAGCTGCTCTTCTGTGCTTACTACTCACTCAAATAATAACTTTATCCCTTCTTATGTTTTTGACGGGGTTGAAGCCATAATAGTTATAAAATTTCAATAGAAATTTAGTTGTTTAGGATTTCAAAGGATATTTTCAAGTGTAAATAAAATCTTAAGGTTTATAAATATAGGATATGATAGAAATTACTCAGGTTCAGAACGTTAGATACAGCAAGATAGATAGATTTTTTTTTTCTTCTTCAAGATTGCCTGATACAAATAGGCTAAACATTATGTGTATGACTTTTATATATGGTTTTCTTGATTGTTTCATATTTGTTCTTATTGTTTTTACTATATGAGTTAAAAAATTTAGCCTTTTTTTTTTTTTAGACAAAAGGAGGGAATTGTTGGGGTAGCGTTAAGCATTCTAAATGTTAATTAATTGGTCCTGCTTGCTGTCTGTTACTTACATTGACTCTGATTGGTTAAATAAAATGCCGAGGCCTGAGATTGGGAAAAGACAGAGAAAGGTGGGAATTCTTGTGATTAGAGCAGGAAGCCTGGGCTTTAGACAGAGAATTAAGGGATTCCAGCCAGGAGCAGGAGGAAGAAGAAGACACACACCATGGGTTAGAAAAAAGAACCTCATTCCACATGGCCAGGAACATCAGCATAGCGTGGAGAATGGCAGTCCAATGGGACGTATGTATATACGGGGTCATATTTGGGTAATAGACTTAAGAGCTAGCTTAGATGGGCTAGGATTGCACAATTCAGGCCTAGGGTTGTTAAAATCCTGTGGTCTCTGTGTATTCATTTATAATGGCTGCTTAAAGATTAGCAGCCACAAACCAATTAAAAATACTATAAATACTGAGTAAATAATTTAATTAGCCTTATTTTTTTACACTACATAGTTCATGTACAATGTATTTCAAATTCTCATAAGTTTCAACATCTTAATTCACTATGAGTGAATTTCTGCAGTTAAGTCTATATTATTCCAGGATCATTTGTAATTTAAAAGTACTACTAATGGAAATTCATAGAAATGTGAAAAGTGTGACTATTTTTATTATGTTCATCCTACCTATCCATGAGCATCTTTCCATCTTCTGATATCTTCTTCAATTTTTTTCTTCAAGGACTTGAATTTCTTGTCATACAGCGCTTTCACTTGCTTGGTTAGAGTTACCCCCAGATATTTTATATTGTTTTTGGCTATTGTGAAAGATGTGGTTTCCCTAATTTTTTTTCTTAGCCCATTTATCTTTTGTATAAAGAAGGGCTACCAATTTTTTTAAAATTAATTTTGTATCCAGCCACCTTGCTGAATGTGTTTATCACTTGTAGGAGCTTGCTAGTGGAATTTTTGGGGTCACTTATGTATATTATCATATCATCTGTGAATAGAGATACTTTGACTTCCTCATTTCCAATTTGTATCTCCTCTGTAATGAAACCGAACTTTTAAATTATTATTTATTTAACTCTTATTTATTTA
>CAJQZJ010032593.1:2703698-2722234 GCA_907164525.1 Lophiomys imhausi | reverse complement strand
GTATTTGGGGCATAGATGTTCAGTATTGAAATTTCCTCTTGATGAATGTTCCCTTTAATGAGTATATAGTGCCCTTCTTTGTCTTTCTTCATTAACTTCAGTTGGAAGTCTGTTTTGTTTGATATTAGGATGACTACTCCAGCTTGCTTCCTGGGTCCATTTGCTTGGAAAACCTTTTCCCAACCCTTTACTCTGAGGCAGTGTCTATCTTTTGTAGTTAGATGTGTCTCTTGTATACAGCATATGGAAGGGTCTTGCTTGCGGATCCACTCTGTAAACCTATGTCTTTTTATTGGGGAGTTGAGTCCATTGATGTTGATGGATATTAGTGACCTGGGGTTGTTATTTCCCATTAGTTTGGTATAGGTGGTGGTCCTGTGCCTCTTTTGGTTTAGTTGCTGATGGGTTTTCTATTCCCTTTGTTTTCTTGGGTGGAGTTTTCTTCTCTGGGTTGGGATTTTCCTTCTAGGATTTTCTGTAGGGCTGGGTTTGTGGGTAGATATTGTTTAAATTTAATTTTGTCATGGAATATCTTGTTTTCTCCATCTATGTTGATAGAGAGTTTTGCTGGGTAAAGTAGTCTGGCTGGGCATCTATGATCTCTTAGGACTTGTAGTATATCTGACCAGGCCCTTCTAGCTTTTATCGTTTCTGGGGAGAAGTCAGGTGTAATTCTGATGGGTCTGCCATTGTATGTGACTTGACCTTTTTCTCTTACAGCTTTTAATATTCTTTCTTTGTTCTGTACATTTGGGGTTTCAATTATTATGTGGCGAGAGGAGTTTCTTTTCTGGTCTAATCTGTTTGGTGTTCTGTATGCCTCTTGGATTTTTATTGGCATCTCTTTTTTCAGGTTTGGGAAGTTTTCCTCTATGATTTTGTTGAAGATATTTCCTGGACCTTGGAGTCGGGAGTCCTCTCTTTCCTCTATACCTATAATTCTTAGGTTCCGTCTTTTCAATGAGTCCTTGATTTCTTGGATGTTGTGGGTGAGAGATTTTTTAGCCTTCTCATTTTCTTTGGATGATGTACTGATTTCTTCCACTGAATCTTCCATGCCTGAGATCTTGTCTTCCATCTCTTGCATCCTATTGTTGATACTCACATCCGTAGTTCCTGTTCTCTTTCCTTGGTTCTCCACTTCCTCTTTTAACTCTGACTGTGTTTTCTTTATTGTTTCTATTTCTATTTTCATGTCTTGTATGGTTTTGTTTGTTTTGTACATTTCCTTCTCCAGCTTGCTTGTTTTTGTATGAAAATCTTTCATGGCCTTTTCCTTTTCCTGTTCAAGCTCTGTCACCTTGGCTTGGAGCTCTTTAATGGTGTTGTTCCTTGTTTTGATTTGTAGAATTGTCGTTTCCTTGAATTCCTTCATAGATTTAAGTTCTTCTTGCAGGGACTCTATCACTTTCCATACTGCAGAGTTGTCAATGTTTTCATGTGTTTCTGTTGGTGTGTGGTCATCCGAATTGGATGAGCTAGGGTGGTTCTGCTTTGTTGCAGTCATAATTCCTTGATTTCTATTTTTTTTTTGACCTTTCACCATTGGATGCATTTAGCTGTCTGTTTTCTGTGTTTGGAACCACAGTGGATGATTTGGTGCAGGGGACGAGTTACTTGGCTATCTGTCGTTGCTTACAGGGGGATTTCAAGGTCATTGTGATTTTAATGGCCAGAGGCACTGTGATCTGGTGCAGCGTATTCCCAGGTTGTGAGTAATGAACCAGGATTGTTTCACTGCTCCCAATTTAGACTTCTCTATGTTGCACTCTGAGTTATCAGCCTGTAATGGTTCTGATGATATGGGCCTGTTTGCCCAGGCACAAATTCTGTGGGCTTTGTTTGTCTTCCCGGAGGCTGACAGGGTCTGGCTCCACACCTGATATGTCTGGATTTTCCAGGATACAGCTATGGTCCCGATTTCTGGTTTCTCTCTAGTCTTCTCGCCACAGGGCTAGACCCTGTGTCTAATTCCCTTCTTGTCTGCGCCGCCACGGTCCCGTGGGTACCCCAAGCCCCAGATCCTCCGGCTGCCTGAGTGCACCTCTCGTCCCAGCAGCTCCGCCGTGGGTGCACGGACCCCTGGTCCCACCCACGCCTGTCTCTCTCCCTAGATGACCTGCCGTGGACTGGCGGGAATTTGGCCCTGCCAGCAGTGCTCTCTCCCCAGCTGCGCTATCCTGAGTGTGGGAGATTTGGCCGCTCCCGCCTGCTTTTGTGTTCCCTGCTTCCTGCGCTCTCTGGGAACCTCCCGCCCTCCGCTTCACAAGCGGCTGCTGCGGACCACCCGCTGAGCCCCCTGTTTGTTCCTTGCTAAGGCTTCCACTATCTCGCAACCTTTTCTAAGTGGGTATAAGTTCAGCCTGATGTGTGGGGAGCCCAATAGGCCAGCGATCTATGGCCAAGTGGACCCTGATTCTGTCTGCTGTAAGTTGGGATCGATCTTACCAGGCGCCTCTCCAAATGGGAGTTCCCGAGTCCCCGGTTTAGTGGCCTCCGTGTCTGTGAGAGATGGGGAGAGCCTTGCCCTGGGACTTTTAACAGTCCCTTGGGAGCTGTGAGCGTTCCCGGGGGGGTCTAGCCCCTCCGGTTTTTGCACAGTGCCCAGTAACTCTGTGTTTTTTATGGCTCTTTTTTCCCCGCGTTCAGAATGCGTCAGTGTAGGTCGCCGCCATCTTCGCTCCCTGTTGCTTGTCTCTTAACAACTTGATTACTGAGTAGCTTAGAGAATATCTGTGATAGACTGTCATAGTAGCTAACAAGGTGACATGCATGCATGACTAGGAGTTTGTTTTTCTTAACTATCCTAAACAGTTTAAGACGGTTGGTATCAAGAGGCCAGAACTTCACATTTCATTTTTAAGTATCTCTAGGTACGATACCATTAGGAAGCGTTACCTTTAATTTTGTATCAATATACAAAGATCTATTCAAATGTGGCTAAATATACTCTTAATTTTGTATCAATATACAAAGATCAATGCCTATGTGGCCCAATACAGTCTTAATATTGCATCCATATACAAGGGTCAATACCATTGTTGCCAACTATAATCTTAATTTTGTATCAATATACAAATATCAATACCGACGTAGTCCAATACAATCTTATTTTTGCACAATAAACAATGGTCAATACCACGTTAGCCAAATATACTACTAATTTTGTATCAATATACAAAGGTATAAGAGCATATTCAATAATCTGACCCTTCTTCTTGGTCCTTCCTGTGCTATGTCTATGTCCCAATTTTTCTCAAGTCCGTGCATTCCTACATAGGAGATAAAGAAGGATACAGAAAAGGGAAAGAAGAAATACCCTGGGTCTAACCTCCAAAACCCATTAAATAGGACCATTTAACAACTTGTATTCTCTTCCCCTAAATAACAGAGTTTTCAGTTGTCCTTCAAATAACCAAAAAGGGGGGGGGAGAAACACCCTCCCCACCCTCTGGGTATGGGACGTTGCTTTCTTAAAATGACTTCCTGCTGATTTGGGTCAAAGTGTATTTCTAAAGGTGGCTAGAGAGAGAAATTGGAATTATGAGTCTTTTTATTTCTTAGCACTAAGTCACAAAGAAGCGTATGTAAATGACATTTTGCAAGACTGAAAGTAAGCTTATGAATAAGGATTTTTTTTTAACATATCTAGTCTTCCTATTGAACTGGAGTATAAGGGGAGGGGCCAAGGTGGCCCAGGAGGAGGGAGTGAGATGTTCTGTAGGCTAGAGCAATCGAGAACAGTGTTTCATGTTGCCAGGGCAGGCAGAAACATGTTAGTAATGATCGTACATGCTTTCCATGCACCTACCTACAACTTATACCTTGCAAAATCTGTTAAGTGTACCACTAGTTCATGGTGGTTTTAGTTATGGGTTAGATGTGGTGTAAAGCACATATTTAAATTTAGTTATTTGACACCTGAAATATTGCTCAGATCATTCATATGAAATTACCAGCACTGAGTCAAAGTGATGCCTTAGCAGTTAAGAAGACTTGTTGCTGCCCTTTCCCAGGACTCTGCTCTAGCTCCCAGAACTGATGTAAGACCACAGTTCAGTTCTAGAGGATAAGGTGCTCCACACTGGTATTGGTGGCCAAAAGTCACCCCAAGGGTGCACATGCAAATATGGAGGTACTCACACATATAAATAAATAAATAGAAATAAATGAACAAATCTTAAATTGCCTAATGCCAGACATGGTATACATATTTATAATCCCTATATTAGGAAATAAAGGCAAAAATTCAGTGTCTTCATCAGCTGCATAGAAAGCCTAAGGTTATCCTCGCTTTCTTAAGAACTGTTTCAAAAATAAATGAATAATGTAGAATGTGTTAATTTGTTTTAACATTATTTTACTTTGGAAATTATAATACAATTACCTAATTTCCTACTTCTCCTCCTTCCCTCTACCCTCTTCCCTCTACAACATTCTCAGTATGTATAATATTTCCTGAATGTATAGTACTGCTTGGTTTTGTGTGTCTACTTGACACAAGCTAGAGTAATCAGAGTAGAAGGAGCCTCAGTTGAGGAAATGCTTCCATGAAATCCACCTGTCAGTCATTTTCTCAATTAGTGATCAATGGCGGAAGGCCCAGCCCATGGTTGATGGTGCCATCCTTGGGTTAGTGGTCTTGGGTTCTATAAGAAAGCAGGCTGAACAAGCCATGGGAAGCAAGCCAATAGACAGCACCTTTGCATGACCTCTGCATCAGCTGCTGCCTCCAGATTGCATCCTTGCTTGAGTTCCAGAAATATTTGAAGTCATTCCTGACTTCCTCCTATGATGGACTCTGATCTGGAAGTCTAAGCTGAATAAACCCTTTCCTCCCCAACTTGCTTTTTGTTTATGGTGTTTCATCACAGCAATAAAAACCCAAGGACATATATAAACTCTGGGCTTACAACTTGGTATTGGGTAAAGAAATTGAAGGCTTGTACCTGGGAACCACTATTTCTCTGATTTTCATGATTCATCAGATGCCTCTAATTCTGTGTCTATGGTTGTTGCCCTGTGAGATTTCCTCCTTCCATGTTGGCATGCCCATTGGTGTCTTCACTGTTCAGGTCACCATGAGTATGAGTCACACTATGTAGTTCATAATTGCCTAAAGCTTGCAGAGATGCTTCAGACAGCTTCTGCAGTGTTTGATCCACCACAATATAAATATGTAAAATATTTTAGCATAGTTATGATAAAAACAAACCGAGCTATGTTGTGAATATATTCCTTTTTTAAATTCCTATATTTGTGTAGTTTGTAAAGTGTTAATTTATTTGGTCCTAATTTTATTACAATAATTTCAAAGCAAGCACTCAAAAAGAGTGCATGTCCCATCATTGTCAAGTAAACAATGAAATAACTGCATTTTCATTTTCTTCCATTTTCTTCTTCTTTTGCCTAGGCTGTCCTCAAACCTACAAGCCTCTTGCCTCATTCTGTTTAGCTTGTTCGTGACTGCCATGCATCACTATGGCTGAGTGCAATGCTCCCTATAAATTTGCTCTCATAAAATTGCTTAGGGGAAATAACAACACAAAATAATTCCACAGGCACACAGATGTACATATGGAGCATTGGCTGAAGTCCTCACCATCAGATGTGAGGTAAGAAGTCAATGTTTGCTGTGTTAAGCAATAAAATCAGACATTTCTAATTAGAAAGAAACAGCTACTGTTTAGCTGCTGTTATTATATGCCTCAAGTATGAACTGTAATATAATGTGACTAAAGAACTGTAATATAATGTAACTAAAGTTCTTTTTTCCTCCATTCTGGGACTCAAGGGTGTGATCTACCGTAGGCTATATCTATAGAATAACTTATCACTAAGGGGAGAAAATGAAATATGTTTTTATCCATGGCTGAATGTGTCATTTGTTCAATATTAAAGAATATTAACTATATAGCTTTTTTAAAGGAACAAAGGACTAGTTATTTAAAAGCTTCATTCTGATTTTTTTTACACCTGGCCACATGGAAAACAGCATTCTCTATAAAATCGGGGTTCCTTTCTTTCTGTTGTCATTGGTAGATTTAGGCAGCTGTAATTGTGACTTTCTAGCTTAATAATGCCAATTTGACAGGAACAATGGCCCATGTTACCCTGTTAACAAGGACTTTTCTGTAGAAATGGATAGATAATTCATTCAGCAGTTCTCTCACAATGCTGTAAGACTTTGAGTTGAGGGAAAGCCTCAGGCCAGTTTCACTTGGGTATTTTGTGAGAAGGTGGTGGCTTGCCACTATCTCTGTATACTTGTCAGGAACTATGCCATTCTCCTCATGTATTAAGTTACCAACAAACCTAGGTTTCCTTCATGAACATACGTCTTAATGGAAAATTTTCATGAAAATGTCTAAATTAGAAGCAGACATTAGATTGTTCTGATGTTTCTTAAAGGAACTTCACAGTCAATTCTATTTATCTGTATGAACTTTATATTTCTTTAACTGTTTTAAAGATAAAACTGACAAGTTTCTAGGATGTTTTAGTTCATGTATCTTAGGCAACATGTTATTTGGTTGGCTCAAGGCTTATGAGAAAACTTAAAATACATCTGATTTACAGTGAGTAAAAGAAAATACACTTACTCTTAAGCAAGTAAACATTCTATACTGCAGCTTTAAAATTTTTAATGTAAATAAATTCAGTTGTCCAATTCAAATGTTGGAGAAAGAACACCTGCAAAAGAACAAATACAAGGAATGACCTAAATCTATACATGAACTAACTGGGCTCCTGTCAAATTATAAAAATCATACAACCTTTTTTTATAATGTGTTTTCTTTATTGTATTTGCAAATGAAAAAGCAGCACACACTGGATTTTTAATATTCATCCTACAGGATATGCGAACACATAGGAAGCATCATAAACCTTCCTGTCACAGGTCTTCCATCCACACAATCATCCTTGCCTGGGTGCTCATTCCTTGTTTTCTATACCTGTTTTACTTTGTTTAATTAATTGTTACTATAAAACACCTGATATAAGAAAACCTAAGGGAGAAAGGATATATTTGGACTCATGGTTTGAGATCAATCTTTACTGCCAGAGAAGACCTAGTGGCAAGAGATCTCTATGGTAGCAGGAGAATGATGGGGTCCAGGAAAAAAAAAAAAAAGGCTTTATTAGAACCAAGAACTGTGTGTAACTTCAAAGGCAAACTCCTAGTGACCTACTTCCAACAGTCAAGGCACAAGTCCTAAAGGCTCTCCATTTAAACAAAAAGCAAGTTGGGGAGGAAAGGATTTATTCAGCTTAGACTTCCAGATCAGAGTCCATCATAGGAGGAAGTCAGGAATGACTTTTTTAGTTTTCCCTACCTAGCAATGGGGCACTTTTCACTGGTGGTACTGCCTTGTAGGCCTCCAGTGTATGAAGAGGTTCTTGGCCTTCATATGACTTCTGAACTGGGGTGAGGGACTGTTATATAGGGACACTCCACTCCAGAGGAGCAGGATGGAAGGGTTAGGGGGTAGAGGATGGGAGAGCAGGCCTGGGAAGGGGGGAAAGAGGACAATATGATGGAGATGTAACCTGAAGCAACAAATAAATAAATTTATTTTTAAAAAAAGAGAGTAAAAAAAAATAGAAATAGGTCTGATATCTGTGAAGCAAATATTCAACACATGAATCAATGGGAAACACTTGAAATTCAAACAATAACACTACCACACTGGAAATCAGCCATCTCTATATCCTTAGTGATTTTCACAGGTTCAAGGTTAGTTTCCTGGCTCCATCAATCTCAGCTCTAACAATCCTGTGGTTTCTATCATTTCCCTAGAGTTGGATTTGAAGAAGAGAGCCATTAGTGTATGATAAATCACAACTTTGATGGGGAACCTTATGAGAAATATATTGATCAAAGTAAGAGAAATTGCTATTTTATAATGTTTATCCCAAAAGCTGAACAAGTAAATATGTTTATTCATTTATTCAAGTTTTCTTCAATGGCGCTTCACTACTTATATGCCCCAAAATATTTGCAACTGTTATTTCAATTCTGTTATTTTTGATGCTTTTGAAATTATTTTCTCTCTATTCTTTTTCTCATTCTTTCTCTTTCTCTCTCTCTATCTTTCTTTCTTTTTACATATTAACTGCTGTTTCCGTTCCCCTCTCTCCTCCTGATCCTTCCCCACCTTACCTATCAAACCACCCCCAACCCCATCTCCATTTATCTGCAGAAAAGGGCAAAGGGCAGGCCTCCCATGGATGTCAACCAGTCATGGCATATCAAGTTGCAGTAAGAATAGGTACCTCCTCTCCTATTAAGGCTAGATGAGGCAATCCAGTAGGAGGGAAGGGATCCAAGAACAGGCAACATAGTCAGAGACAGCCCCTGTGCCCACTGTTAGGAGTCCCAAAACCGGACCAAGCTACACGGCTATAACATATGTGTAGAGGGCCTAGGTCAGACCTGTGAAGGCTCTCTGGTTGACAATAAAGTCTCTGCATGGCCCTATGAGGCCAGGATAGTTGTTGATTCTGTTGGTTTTCATGGTATCTTTGATTTCACTGGCCCCTATGTTCCTTCTTCCTCCTCTTCTGCAGAATTCCACGAGCTCCACCTAATATTTGGCTGTGGATCTCTGCATCTGTTTCCATCATTTGCTAGGTGAAGACTCTCTAATGACAGGTGAACTAGGCACCAATCTGTAAGCATGGAAGAATATTGTTATGAATCATTTCATGGACATTTTTCCAGTCATTTTTGTTTCTATCCTAGGTCTCTGAACTAACCATTCTCTTGTTCCTCCAAGCAGTGTCAAGTGTGGGCTCCCTCTAATGCTGTGGGTCTCAAACTGGACCAGTCATTGGTTGTCCATCCATTCCCACAAAGTCTGTGCTACCTTTACCCAGTCCAATTTGTAAACAAATTGTAGGTATACGGTTTTGTGGTTTGGTTGGTTTGTCAGTCCTCCACTAGAAGTCTTATCTGGTTACAGGAGATGAGTAGGTCAGGTCAGGCATCCTCCATTGCTAGGAGTCTTATCTAGGGTTATCCTCATAGATTCCTGGGAATTTCTATTACACTGGGTTCCTCGCTTGTCCCAGAGATCCCATTCCACTTTGCTTCCAGTTATTTCTCCCAGTATTCTCTTTTTCCATACTCCCCAACCTGATCCCTCCTACTAACCAGGTGCCACCTCTCTGTCCACCTGCAGTTTCTATTGTATTCCACCTCCATAGAGAGATTCATGTGCCACCCCTTGAGCACTCCTTATTACTTAGCTTTTCTTGGATTATGGCATGCTTATCATTCATATTACAACCAATATCCACTTATAAGTCAGTACGTACCATATTTGTCTTTATGAGTGTAGTTTACCTCACTCAGCATAATCTTTTGCAGTTTCATCCATTTTCCAGCAAATTTCAGGATCTCATTGTTTTTAGCAGATTAGTAATACCCCATTGTGGAAATTTACAGCGTTTTATTTTTCTATTCTTCAGTTGAGTGACAACTAGGTTATTTTCAATTTCTAGCTGCTACAAATAGAGATAATATAAACATAGGTGAGTATGTGTCCTTGTGGAACAGTGGAACATCCTTTGGGTATGTGTCCATGAGTGGTACAGCTAGGTCTTGAGGTAGAACTATTCTCAGTTTTCTCAGCAATCACCAAATTGATTTCCCAAGTGATTGTATGAGTTTGCACTCCCACCAGCAAAGGTGGAGTATTCTCTTGCTCAATATCCTCTTCAGCATGCGCTGTCCCTTGAGTTTTCAATCTTAGCCATCCTGATCCCTGATCAGTGTAAGATGCATTCTGAGTCCTTTTGATTTGCATTTCTCTGATGGCTAAGGATGTTGAACATTTCTGTAAGTGCTCTTTGTTCATTTGCCATTCCTCTGCTGAGAATTCTCTGTTTAGATCTGACCCCTATTTTTAATTTTTTAAATTGGATTATTTAGTTTGTTGATGTCTAGTTTCTTGAGTTCTTTATATATTTTGAATATTAGCCCTCTGTCAGATGTGGGATTAGTGAAGCTATTTTTCTATTCTGTGACTGCTGTCTTCTCCTATTGCTGATGTTTTGTCCTATTTTCTTCTTTGACTAAAGCAGCTTTTCAGTTTCATGATGTCCCATTTACTAATTGTTGATATTAGTCCCTGATTGGAGTTCTATTCAGAAAGTTGTCTCCTGTGCTAGTGTATTCAAGGCTACTCCACATTTTTTCTTCCATCAGTTTTACTGTATCTGGCTTTATATTGAAGTGTTTTATCCACTTGGACTTGAGTTTTGTGCAGGGTGATAGGTATGGATCTATTTTTGTTATTCTACATGCGGACATCCAGTTACACCAGCATCATTTTTGAAGATGCTTTCTTCTTTCTATTGCATAATTTTGGCTTCTTTGTCAAAAATCAAGAGTCCTTCTTCCCATTTTGTATGCTCAATCTCCCTTGGTTGTCAAATTGTTCTTGCTAAAACTTCACATACAACTTTGAATAGATAGAGAAAGTGGAGAGCTTTGTCCTGTTTCTGATTTTAGTGGAAATGGATTGAATTTCTCTCCATTTAATTTGATGAGGGCTATTGGCTTGCTCTATATTGCATTTTATGTTTAGGTATGTCCCTTGACTTTCATCATGAATTGGTGTTAGATTTGTCAAAGTTTTTCATTTTTTTAGTATATAAAAATATATATATATTCCTAAATACAACATGCTCCATTTGTATTCTATTACATATATTTTCTTTTTCAGGACTGACATTTTGTATTAGATAATCAATTGGTGTGCTCTTTTCTGGAGAAGATCATTTTTCCTGCCACCTGAGAGCACAGAACAATTAAGAAGCTAATCCAAAAGCCATTCTGACTACAAAGGTAATTCCTTCTAAGAGTCAGAACTAAATGTAGTTTATAATTTTTTAAATCTATTTTTAAAGTTCTGAAAAGTGTCCTTATTTTATTTGTATGTGTATGTGTGTGTATTGAGTGTGTACATGTGTGCATATGTGTGTAAGCATGTTTGTGTATGTGAAACTGCAACTTAGTTATCAATTATATTTATTACTAAGTATAAACTCTAATATTAGCCTCGCAGAGCAGCCATCAGGTTGAAGGTTGGTGGGCAGGCCTCGCTTGCCTTATCTGACAGCCTGATCTGTCCTGGAGATAAAGCCCTAGACCAAGGGTGGCCTTCACCACCTGCAACCTAAATTCTGTTAATTACTATATTTATTGATAATTATAAATTAATCTGGTGGAGTATCTGGTGGTCTGTCGAGAGACTGGCAGGCTTGACTTGCCTTAGAGGCTTGTAGGCCTGGTGGGGTGGACTGGCAGGGGCAGCCTGGTGAGGCAGTTGCAGGACATTTATTAATAACAATAAACTGTTGTATCCGGCCAGCAGAAAAGCCAGCAGAGGCCTGGCAGAGTAGCTGCTTGGGCCTGTTGTGAAGACTGTGGCCATAAACCTGTAAGCCTTCCAACCTGAAACCCACAGTAGCCCTTCTCCCAACAATTAATGACACTAAGACCTTCCAATGTTTCACCACCTAGCCCCTAGCTGGGCAGACTCTCAACTAGTACACCTAAATCAATCTCAGATCACCTAATCCCAATCATCAATGTGCCTTGTTGTACCTTGCAGAGCTCTCAAACACATCTGTCTGCTTCCATGTCTCCTGAAGGAAAGAGGGCTCCTCTGTATAATACTCAGGGTTCCTTTTTGTTGTCCCAGGAAGTCCCACCCTCCTATACTCTTTCTGCCCACCTAATTGCCCATCATCAACTTTTATTAACCAATCACAGAGTGCCTCAGAAAGAGTGGTAACTAGAACTCTAGCATTGAAATAAGCCTCTGGGAAGTAATGTATTAGACCTTCCTCTAATGTGTGTATTTGTGTGTGTGTGTGTGTGTGTGTGTGTGTGTGTGTGTGTGTGTGTTCTAGTGGTCAATGTTGGGTATCTTCATCCTCTCAACCTTATTTTTTAATGCTTATTTATTAATTCAAGTTATATCTCCATCACAGACCCCTCCTTTCACCCTTCCTGGTACCACCCACCCACCCTCTATCCCCTCTACCCTCTCTCTCACCTATCCTACTCCTCCAGTGTGGAGTGCCTTCACATATTAGTCCCTGTCAGTTTATCAGTCACATGAGGGAAAAGAGCTTCCTCTTGCACTGGGGACCTGCATGGCAGTTCTACTAGAGTGAGGTGTCCCAATAGCAGCTAACAAAGTCCATGTTCCTGTTCCTGTGGACCTGTTGATTGTTGGCTAGTTATCCTGTTTAATATATGGTTAAAATCCAATTATAAGTGAATACATGCCATGTGTATCTTTCTGGGTCTGGGTTAGCCTACTCAGGATGAGCTTTTCTAGTTCCATCCATCTGGCAGCAAATTGCATGATTTCCTTGTTTTTGATGGCTGAGTAGTATTCCATTGTGTAAATGTACCACAGGTTTTTTTTATCCATTCATCAGTTGCAGAACATCTGGATTGTTTCCAGTTTCTAGATATTACAAATAAAGCTGCTATGAACATAGTTAAGGAGATGCCCTTGTGTCCTTTGATGAGGAATCATTTCGATATATACTCAGGAAAAGTATTGCTGAGTCTTGAAGTAGAACTATTCCAAGTTTTCTAAGATATTATTTGGCATCACCACTCTTCCTTTTCTCCTGTTTTTATTTGTTATTTCTCTCACTGTATTGTTCTATGCTTTGTTTACTTCATTTGTGGTTCATTCCCAATTAATTTACATGAAATAAACAGAGAAAACATGTATACTCTTACCCTCACCTGGACTGTGTGGATCAAAGTCCAGTGTAAGCATCAAGATCACCTGATTGCTAGACACAAGGAATCCGTAGATATGAACAATTTCCTCAAAGCTTCTAGAGACAATATAATTGAGGCTATATGATGAGATTTATAATAAAAGACAAAAATGAATGCTATTTTCCTTTCTTTTCTTTCTTGGTAAATCATTATTTTAAGAAACATAATAAGAAGATAACTTTTGAAGTCGTTTTCCTTGACAAAAGCAGTTGTGGAGGTCCAGTCATAACCTCTGCTTCTTAGGAGATGAACTTATTATCTGTTGCTCTGATGAAGTTCTGTGCTGATCTCTAAGGATGATTGAAACCATGGAACAGAATCCTGCACCTACAGGAACAGAAAAGATTGTGAAGTGTAGTGGCTCATGATGCCTTGCTTAAATACAGACTCCCCAAAAATGTATGAACTGGTTAACATTATATGCACAAACTATTAGAACAGTGGATTTGACCTGTTTGGGTTAGTTATATTCAGTCATATAGACTGAAATTAAAGACAAAAAGACCCCTTATTACCTTGTGTTTTGGTTTCTGTGAGACTGACATCTCATTAATGTAAGAAAGGGATATGCTATCTAGTAACAAAATACATCTAGTTTGAACAAGAAAGCTAGGCACACTTGTTACCCAGAAACTACTAATGCTGTTACATGGTAATTTCGAGCATATATGAATATATTTTACACTATTTTATGTATCTAAACTTATATATGAATATATTCCACTTATATACTTACATATAAAACATAAAATATTTATATTTAATAAACTTTTTGATATATTTAAAATATACCTACATATTTTAATAGTTTTCAATATTGAATATATTTTATGCATATTTCTAAAAGTTCTACATTTATTTGTACTAAGTGATAAGCAGGGATGCTTTCCAATATTGTTTCCCCTGAGGCTTCACCATCATAGCTGCTTTCTCCTACCTATCCATGAGCATGGGGGATCTTTCCATCTTCTGATGTCCTCTTCAGTTTCTTTCTTCAAGAATTTGAAGTTCTTGTCATACAGGTCTTTCACTTGCTTGGTTAAAGTTACCTCCAAGTATTTCAAATTGTTTGTGGCTATTGTGAAGGGTGTTGTTTCCCTAATTTCTTTCTCAGACCATTTATCTTTAGTATAAAGAAGGGCTTCTGATTTTTTAAATTTTTTTATCTAGCCACCTTGCTGAAGGTGTTTATCAGTTGTAGTAGTTCTCTGGTGGAATTTTTGGGGTCACTTATGTATACTATCATATTATCTGTGAGTAGGGATAATTTAACTTCTTCCTTTCCAATTTGTATCCCCTTGATCTCATTTAGTTGTCTCATTTCTCTAGCTAGAACTTCAAGTACTATATTGAAGAGATATGGGGAGAGTGGACATCCTTGCCTTGTCCCTGATTTTAGAGAAAATACTTTATATTTCCCTCCATTTAATTTGATGCTAGCTACTGGCTTGCTGTATGTTGCCTTTATTATTTCTAGGTATGGTCCTTGTATGCCAACTCTCTCCAGGACTCAGGAGCAGGAGGCAGGAAATCATCAATCTTATGACTGAAATCAACAACTTAGAAACAAAACAAACAACTCGAAGAATCAATGGAACCAAGAGTTGGTTCTTTGAGAAAACCAACAAAATAGACAAACCGCTAGCCAACCTAAGGAGAAGGCAGAGGGAAAATACCTAAATCAACAAAATCAGAAATGAAAGGGGCAAAATAACAACAGACATTGAAGAAATCAAGAGAACCTTTAGGTCTTACTTCAAAAATCTGTACTCCATCAAATTTGAAAATCTAAGTGAAATGGACAATATTCTTCATAGATTCCATGTACCAAAGTTAAATAAAGATCAGGTTAACAGATTAAATAGCATTATAATCCCTAAGGAAATAGAAACAGTCACTAAAAGTCTCTCAACCAAAAAAAGACTGAGGCCAGATGGCTTCAGCACAGAATTCTACCAGACCTTCAAAGAAGAACTAATATCAATACTCTTCAAACTATCCCACAAAATAGAAACAGAAGGAACAATGCCAAACTCATTCTATGAGGCCACAGTTACCTTGCTTTCTAAGCCATACAAAGACCCAACAAAGAAAGAGAACTTCAAACTAATTTCCCTCATGAACATAGATGCAAAAATACTTAATAAAATACTGGCAAACCGAATCCAAGAACACATCAAAAGTATCATACACCATGACCAAGTAGGCTTTATCCCAGGAATGCAGGGATGATTCAACATATGAAAATCCATCAATATAATCCACCATATAAAAAGGTGAAAGGAAAAAAAAAAAACACATGATTATCCCGCTAGATGCTGAAAAAGCATTTGTTTAAATCACACTCCTTCATGCACTGGTCCTTTTCAATAGTATGGATAATTCTAAGTCACAATCATGAATTCTGAGTCACATTCTTTCTTCCAACACTTAGGGAGATATAAAATGAGATAACTTTAATTCGTAATATGCATATATACATATATTCACACATCTGAAAACACATTTTAGAACTTATTCATAAGGATTTTTAATTCATGTATAATTACCAAGTGGAGCTCCTCTTCTGCTTTCCTCTAACAATTTATTTCTATTCAATTTTCTGTTTGAAATATATTTTTTTGTTTGAAATTCAAAACCAGTCATTTCTTTGGGGAAAATATTTGGAGGTGGAGTCTACGATACATTTCCCTACTTTCTTAACCCTCTTCACTAGATTCATGGGAGACCAGGTAGTTATATGGAATCTTTCACAGACACTTTGCACTAAGCTATACACATTCATGTAGTTTTTGTAAGTCTGCGGGATCAAAACTGGACACCTTAGCACACAAATTCCTTGAGACAAAAAGTGCTCATGTCCTATTTTTCATGGAGTGTCTGCAGAATCTAGAGAAGGATGGTTTGAAACTATTTTTCAAACATGAAAAATTTATAGAAGAAGCTAGTTTCTGGATGATGACCCTCTGATGTCATAGCCTCTGTGATATCTATGTCTCAAAATGAAATGCAAAATCTATGAAGTGGCATAATGACTGCCTACATCTGTTCAAAAGGACCTTATAATTCTACATCCATCCAATAAACAACATCTTCTTCCTTTCACCTTTCTATAAGTTTTATCATTGCCAACAAATAAATCATGGAGGAAGATTTAAGATCTGATTATGTTCTCCAGGCTGGTTAACCTCTTGGAAAACTGAGACAATAGTTTTTCAGTAAAATTTCCATACTTTTCTTGCAGTTAGGCAAGCCATTGAACAGCTCTATGATAAGATTTTGACTGTAGCACAATAGGCAATAGCAATGATATGACTGAGTAACATAATGACTTGACTTTATAAGGAACTTGTCAAGCAGTTTTCATCTATGGTGTTTGAACTGGGTGAGTGAAAAGGTTAAACAATTTAGAGTAATAATCAGAAGAGATGTACAAGACATAGGTCAGGAATGCTTACCTCTCAAAAAGCAATATTGAGCCCATGAGAATTTTTCGAAAAAATTCTATTCCAAGGCCAGCTCTGAGGATGAAAGATACAGTCATCAAAATTACAGCTTTAGAAACTAGTAGGATCAATGGGCTTTTGTTGCTGACAGGAAGGTGTAATGAGTTGGAAAAATTACAGGCTGAGCAATGTCATCATCATACACAGTATATTCCTATCCTGTCCACATACCTTTAGCTGAGTATTTACAATTAACTTTGACCTCCTGGGGTAGTATGAGTTAGATTTTGTTATTGTTCTCCATGTTAAATCTCAGAACAAGTTACATGTTTCAATTTAGCAAACTTATAGAACACAGAATAAGGAAGAAGGTGTTACAAACCTTCATATCCCCTCTGTGCACATTAGTCCTGGATTTTGTAAATATAAAGAAAGACTACTTAGTAATTCATAACTTAATTATTTAGAAATAACTTCTCTTTAGAGTCACAACTCACACAAGCTGGAAGTGGGAGATAATTTTTGAAAAGGAAGAAAACTAGAAAAAGAAATCTATAGTGTGACTTCAGTGTACACTTACTTCAGCAGACATGGAAGAAAGATCTTGGACCTGAATTTAGTGTCTCAAGCATTCCATTGATGAGCTAAATTCCTACTGTTGCTGTTTAGTATTTTTATTTGTCTATTGTAAGGACTCTTTCAGTGAGATTATTCATGATTGACTTACTTCTTCGAAACCTACCTTAGTTTTCATTTCTTCTTATGTATTCAGGTTGACATTACCTTAACATTTCTGGTTATAAGTAACTGGTTTTGGTTACTGTTTCTTTACAGAACCAACATTAAATCTAAGTTTTCTTCTAAAGATCATTGTTTTCTCTAGAGAACCATACCATCTAGCTTCCTGTCTCATACATAAGTTCAGTAGAAGTCCAGATGAAAGACTTCTAGAAACTTTATATTTAAATGAGCTTATTTAAGCCCTATCTTCCTGAAACTCTATCTACTTGAGACTTCCTGTGAAATCAACCAATTAAAACCTAATAGACAAAAATATAACATGAGGGATTTTATTTATGAAAAAAATACCAGAAAATACATTGAAAATTACATATTGTACAAATTGTGGAGCTCAGTTCCAGAAGGCACCATCTGAAATTGACATTCACAAGCACCGTGAGAAAGTTGTGAAGGCAAAATGCCTAGTGGGTGTTCATACTGCTTGCTTTGCTTCAGGGGTCTTAGAAAAGAAAGGCATCCACTCATTCTACTTGAGATCTCTCTTTGAATGGCAAAATTGTTGCACTGATGTACAAAATGTAGAGTTTATTTGAGAAGATAGAGAGTCATGCTTTCTCACTCCAGTTTATATCAGTTTAGGATTCTATCAAATAAAATGATGGGGATAAAAGGTCTACTATAAGCTCATCTATTAGACAATTGGTTAGCTAGAGTCAATCAAATGAACAAGTATACTCTCTGTCTTTAAAGTGCATATAGACAACCTAGGTGTCTAGGACAGTATTTTTTTTTCTTTTCTTCCCATTGCTTATTAGGGTTCTCACTATGATATAATTGCATGCTTATTTTCAAGAGATTTTAATCAGATAATTATTTGTTTAGCATTGGAAATGTGGAGGGTATGTACAAGACATAATGCAGTAACAACAGAAATCCACGAAACTTTTAGTTTCAGATGGACCAAGAAGTAGGTAATAGAACCTCCAATTTGAGATAGCTTTGTGTATAGACAAGTCTGTTTCTTTTCATGAAGGCACTCAAACATCAGCTACATAACCTCATTCAACATTTGAAGAAAAAAATGTAGAACTCCTTATTCTTCTTCTTCCTCACATTCACATTGCTCCTCACAGACTGAAGCCCATAAAAAGTCAAGCTGAAAGTACATCTTTCAGTGCCATTGATACAGATCATGTATTTAGAGCAATAGGCACGTGGGGGAAAAAGATAGAGCTTATATATACAAGATTAGAAGAGAGATCACACACTGTGATCCACATGTGAGGTTTATGAGCTTCCATTAGAACTTCCGTCTTTCTTCTCATATTAGTCATTTCCAGTTCTTTAAGTATACTTGCCAATCATACATATTTGAGGGAAAAAAAGCTCCTGTAATTCCTGCTGCTTTAGGTACTGAATTTCTGAAATATTTTTGCTACAATTCTGTATTGTGGAGTTCATGAAATACTCATTAAAGGGAATATTCATCAAGAGGAAATTTCAATACTGAACATCTATGCCCCAAATAC
>CAJQZJ010032593.1:2683318-2698698 GCA_907164525.1 Lophiomys imhausi | reverse complement strand
TTTAGTAATAAATAAGTGATAAATAATAACTAAAAAGTTCGGTTTCAGAAATCAAAGACTTCTTAAAATCCAACGACAATGAAGACACAACATACCCAAACCTATGGGATACATTGAAAGCTGTGCTACGAGGAAAGTTCATAGCACTAAGTGCTTTCAAAAAGAAAATTGTGACAGCTCATATTAGTGAACTAACAGCTAAGCTGGGTGAATTGGAAAAAAAAGAAACAAACACTCCCAAGAAGAGCAGAAGACAGGAAATCATCAAACTTAGAGCTGAAATCAACAACTTAGAATCAAAAAGAACTATACAAACAATCATTGAAACCAAGAGTTGGTTCTTTGAGAAAATCAACAAAATAGACAGACCCCTAGCCAAATTAACTAAAAGGCAAAGGGAAAGAACACAAATCAACAAAATCAGAAATGAAAAGGGAGAAATAACAACAGACATTGAGGAGATCCAGAAAATATTCGGACATTACTTTAAAAATCTATATTCCACTAAATTTGAAAACCTAAGCGAAATGGACAATTTCCTCGATAATTTCCACCTACCAAAACTAAATCAAAATCAGATTAACAGCTTAAACAGCCCAATAACACCTAAGGAAATAGAAACAGTCATTAATAATCTCCCAACCAAAAAAAGCCCAGGGCCAGATGGCTTTAGCACGGAATTCTACCGGACCTTCAAAGAGGAACTAACACCATTACTTTTCAAACTCTTCCACCACATAGAAACAGAAAGATCACTGCCAAACTCATTCTATGAGGCCACTGTCATTCTGATTCCTAAACCACACAAAGACCCAACAAAGAAAGAGAACTTCAGACCAATCTCCCTCATGAACATAGATGCAAAAATACTTAATAAAATACTAGCAAACCGAATTCAAGAACACATCAAAAGTATCATACACCATGAAATAAATAAAAATAAATCAGCTGAAATCTCATTTCTCATTTATATATCAATAAAAGTAAATAAGAATTATTATTTCTAAATATTCTTACAATGAATTGTTTGCTTAGTTTCCACTCTTTCTTTCAATTGAGAGTGTTTCTGTACTTCATAAGCACTGAGAAAGACATGGTGCCAACGACACCACAGTTGTTTAGCATAGTTATCGCTGCTTGGCAGATCATGGGTCAACCAAATAAACATTATTTTTTTTTGTTTTGTTATTAGCATTTATCATGTTATGAAACTTTTTAAAACTTTTTATTTATTATTTTATTTTATTTTTGTGGGGGGTTTTGGTGTTGTTTATTTATTACTTCAAGTTGCATCTCCATCACAGTCACCTCTCTCCACCCCTCCAGGTCTCATCATCGAACCCTCTCCCCCCCCTCCCCCTTATTCTACTTCTCCTGTGTGGGCTGTCCCTACATATCAGCACCCCTCAGTTCAACAGATATATGAGTGTCAAGAGCTTCTTCTTGAACTGGGGGCTATTATGACAACTCCATTAGGGGAAAGTGTCCACTGACAAGTAACAACATCTATATCCTTTCATTTTGGTATGTTGGTTGTAGGATAGTTATCCTGCACTACATGGCTAAAATCTATTTATAAGTGAATAGAGGTCATGTGCCTCTTTCTGAGTCTGGGTTAGCTCACTCAGGATGAGCTTTTCTAGTTCCATCCATTTGGCTGCAAATTCCATGATATAGTTGTTTCT
Organism: Lophiomys imhausi; assembly: GCA_907164525.1. Classification (NCBI taxonomy): domain Eukaryota; kingdom Metazoa; phylum Chordata; class Mammalia; order Rodentia; family Muridae; genus Lophiomys; species Lophiomys imhausi. Next base: position 2,697,013 of record CAJQZJ010032593.1, on the reverse strand, counting down.
GATAGCTGAGTAGTATTCTATTGTGTAGATGTACCACATGGTTTTTTTGTTTGTTTGTTTGTTTTTATCCAGACAATGGGACAGAACCATCCTTGTTAGCCCTTTTGAATTGCTTTGGTTGTAAATTTTTGAGAAAATAGCTACTGAGAAATTCTGCTACACTAGATCATCTGGTCTCTTGTCTTCTTTGGTATTTGGTTCCTTTTCTTCAGAAGTTTCTGTCCAGTTGTCCCTGGACTCCTTAAATGGATGCTCTTAATCTCCTGGAAAGCTAAGAACAGAGCCATACCTTAATCCTAACTCTGGGGCACTACTTTTTTTTTGGGGGGGGTGATATCTTTCCTAGAGCAAATTGCATTTTTAACAATATAAAAGTATTATCTTTCAATTGAGATTTAAAAATAAATCTTTTGATAATTTGGAACTAAACATAACTTTAAGTGTATATATTTAGAGATCACAAAGGACTTTGAATTTCACTTTGAATTTCAGCATACCTTTTGTGAGTTACTTTTAAACTTCAATCATTGTACATCCTATGTGCCTGCCTCTGCCTTCCAAGTATTGGGATCAAAGGTATGTGCCTCCCAATTGTTGGGATTAAAGGTGTGTACTGCCATCTCTGGATCTATGGTTTTTCTCTATTTGGAGCTTGCTCTGTGTCAGGCTGGCTTTGAACTCACAGATCTTCATGTTTCTATCTCCAGTGTGTTGAGATTAAAGGTGTATGCCTCTCACTTGATGGAATTAAAGGTGTGCACCATCACCACCTGGTTCATTGTATCTCTACAATGTAAAAGACAAATAACTCTATAGTGATAATACTGTCTGTGCTGGAGTTAAAGTCATTGAATGATACCACCCTTCTCAAATTACTTCAGTTCTTAGAGGTTTAGGAAACCAGGTTGAACTGTAGTAACCCTTAATTTACTTACAAATTTTAAAACCTCTTAATGGCCTTTTTAATGCCAAACAATAAAAATATCCTTTATATATAGGAAACAAATTCATAAGCTGATATCCAAAACTGTGTGAGCTATGTGGCACCCTGCAGTCTAACTTTCTAACCGGAAATAAGGACCATTTTTCCTTTCATGCCATTAATGCAAGTATGCCTTAGATAAATTATGATTTGAAAACTTTATATTTTATTTTTACTAGATTTTTAAGCTTAGTTGCCCACCTTTTTAAAAATTAATGTTTTTTCAAGTTACCTCAGACACACAGTTTTCTCCCTCCTCCCCTCCTGGTCTACCCTTTACTCCATCCCTTCATCTCTCCATCCCTCACTATTCCCCTTCCCATACTCTCCTTCTTCTTAGATGAGGTGGGCCCTCACATATCATAATCCTTCAGTTCATTATTCATGTAAGGGCCAAGAGCTTCCTCTTGTACTGGGGCTTGGTATGGTGCCCCATCTAAGGTAACATGTTCCACTGCCCTGCAACACATTCCGTGACTCACTACTGGGTCAAGCTTTTCCTAGGATAGTTATGCTAGGTTCCTGTCTGTTTGGATCTGTGGGTTGTGGGATGTTTGTCCTGTTATATATGGTTAATATCCATTTATAAGAGAATACGTGACATGTTTATCTTTCTGGGAGTAGATCCTTTTGGTTTCGAATTGCATGATTTCCTTATTTCTGATAGTTGTGTAATATTCCATTGTGTAAATGTACCACAGAATTTTTTTTTAATCTATTCTTCAGTTGATGGACATTTGGGTTTTTCCCACTTTCTGTCTATTACAAATAAAGCTGCTATGAACATTGTTGAGGCAATACCCTTTTGGTTTGGTGAAGAATTTTTTAGTTATATGCCCAGGAGTGCTATGGCTGGACCTTGAAGTAGAAGTATTTCCAATTTTCTAAGATATCTCAAGATTTATTTCCAAAGTGATTGGAAACCCACCAACAATGAAGAAAGGTTCCTCTTTCTCCAAATCCTTGCTAGCATGTGCTATCATTTGAGTTTTTAATATAAGCCATTTCTGACGGGTAGGAGATGGAATCTCAGAGTTGTTTTGAGTTGCATTTCCCTGATGGCCAAAGATGTTGAACATTTCTTCAAGTGCCTCTCAGCCTTTAGAGATTCCTCTTTTATGAATTCTCAGTTTAGTTCTCTAATCTATTTTTTGATTGGGTTATTTGATTTTTTGGTGTTTAATTTCTTGAGCTTTTATATATTTTGGATATTAGCCCTCTGTTGGATTCTGGGCTGGTGAAGATCTTTTCCCAATCTGTAGGTTGCCATTTTGTTCTAATGACAGTGTCCTTTGACTTACAGAAGCTTTTCAATTTCATAAGGTCCCATTTATTGATTGTGTGTTTTAGAGCCTGAGCTATTGATTGGTATTCTATTCAGGAAGTTGTACCCATGCCAATAAGTTCCAGGCTTGTCCAACTTTCTCTTCTATTAATTTTAGTGTGTCTGGATTTATGTTGATGTCTTTAATACACTTAGACTTAAGTTTTGTGCAGGATGATAAGTATGTGTCTATTTGCATTTTTTCTCCATGTTGACAACCAGTTAGACCAATACCATTTGTTTAAATGCTTTCCTTTTTCCATTTTATGTTTTTTTTTCTTCTTTGTCAAAAATTAAGTGACCATAGGTGTGTGGGTTTATTTCTGGGTCTTCAATTTGGTTCCATTGATCAAGTGATCTGTTTCTACTCCAATACCATGCTGTTTTTATTACTATTGGTCTATAGTACAGCTTGAAATCAGGGATGGTGATACCTACAGATGTTCAGTTATTCTATATGATTGATTTAGCTATTTGTGGGGTTTTTTCATATGAAGTTGAGAATTGCTCTTTCAAGGTCTGTAAGAATTGTGTTGGTTTTTTGACAGGAATTGCATTGAATTGATATATTACTTTTTATAAGACGACCATTTTTATTATGTTGATCCTACCTATCCATAATCAAGGAGATCTTTCCATCTTCTGATATCTTCTTCAATTTCTTTCTTCAGGTACTTGAAGTTCTTGTTGTACAGGTCTTTCACTTGCTTGATTAGAGTTACCCCATGTATTTTATATTATCTGTGGCTATTGTGAAGGGTGTTGATTCCCTTATTTTTTTCTCAGCCTATTAATCTTTTATGTAAAGATGGGCTACCAATGTTTTTGAATTAAATTTGTAGCCAGCCATCTTGCTGAAGGAATTTATCAGCTGTAGTAGTTCTCTGGTTGAATTTTTGAGTCACTTATGTATACTATCATATCATTTGCAAATAGGGATACTTTGACTTCTTCCTTTCCAATTTGTGTCCCTTTTATCTCCTTTAGTTGTTGTAGTGCTCTAGCTAAAACTTCAAGTACTGTGTTGAAGAGATATGGAGAGAGTGGGCAACCCTGCCTTGTCCCAAATTTCATAGGAAATGCTTTAAGTCTCTCTCCATTTAGTGTTATGTTAGCTATTGGCTTGTTGCAAATTGCCTTTATTATGTTTAAGCATGGTCCTTGTATGTCTGATCTCACCAAGACTTTTAACATGAAGTGGTGCTAGACTTTTCAAATGCTTTTTAAACATCCAATGTGATAATTATGTGGTTTTTAACTTTCAGCTTGTTTATGTTGTGGATTACATTGATCTATTTTCATCTGTTGAACCACCCCTTCATGCTGGGATAAAGCCTACTTGATAATGGTGTATGATACTTTTGATGTGATCTTGGATTCTGTTTTGCAAGTAAATTTATTGAGTATTTTTGCACCCATGTTCATAAGGGAAATTGGCCTGTATTATTTTTATCTGTTGGGTCTTTGTGAGGTTTAAGTATCAGTGTAACTGTGGTCTCATAGAATGAGTTTGGCAGTGTTACTTCTGTTTCTGTGTTATGGAAGAGTTTGTAGAATATCGGCGTTAGCTCTTCTTTAATGGTCTAGTAAAATACTGTGCTGAAATCATCTGGCCCTGGACATTTTTGTTTGGAAGACTTCTAATGATTTCTTCTATTTCCAAAAGGGTTATAGGAGTGTTTAATTTGTTTACCTAGTCTTGATTTAATCTTGATAGCTATAATATATCAAGAAAACTGTCCATTTCATTTAGGTTTTCTGATTTTGTGGAGTACAAGTTTTTGAAGTAGGACCTAATGATTCTTTAGATATCCTCAATATCTGTTGTTATCTCTCCCCTTTCATTTCTGATTTTGCTCATTTGGATATTTTCCCTCTTCCTTTTAGTTACTTTGGCTAAGGGTTTGTCTATTTTATTGATTTTCCAAAGAACCAACTCTTGGTCTTATTGATTCTTTGTATTGTCCTTTTTGTTTCTAAGTTATTGATTTTAGCCCTTTCTTTGATAATTTCCTGCTGTCTGTACCTCTTGGTAGTATTTGCTCCTTTTTGTTCTAGCTATTTCAGGTGTGCTTTTAGGTCGCAAATACTTGAATTATCCAATTTCCTTTTAAAGACCCTTAGGGCTATAAACTTTCCTCTTAGCACTGCTTTCAATGTGTCCCATAAGTTTGGGTACCTTGTGCCTTCATTTTTATTGAGTTGTAAAAAGACTTTAATTTCTTCCCTGACTCTGATGCCATTGAGTAGATAGTTGTTAAGTTTCCATGTGTTTGCAGGCTTTCTTTTTTTGTTATTGTTGAAGTCCATCTTTATTCCATGATGGTCTGATAAATTACAAGGGGTAATTTCAAATTTCCTGTATCTGTTGAGGCTTTCTTTGTGATCAACTATATGATCAATTTTGGAGAAAGTTCCATGAGGTGCTGAGAAGAATGTATATTCTGTTGTTTTTGTGTGAAATCTTCTGTAGATACCAGTTAGGTCCTTTTGATTCATGGCTTCTGTCAGGTTCCTTATTTCTCTGTTTAATTTCTGCATCATTGATCTGTCCAGTGGTGAGAGTGGTATGTTGAAGTCTCCCACTATTAATGTGTAGTGTTTGATGTGGGATTTGAGCTTTAGAAATGTTTCTTTAACATACGTGAGTGTCCTTACATTTGGGGTATTGTTGTTCATTATTGAGATATCATCATGGTGGATTTTTACCTTTGATGAGTATGAAGTGTCCTTCAAAATCCCTTTTGATTAATGTTGGTTGAAAGTCTAATTAATGGGATACTAGAACAGCAACTGCAGTTGCTTCTTGGGTCCATTTGCTTGGTATACTTTTTCCAGGCCTTTACTTGAATATAATGCCTGTCTTTTTTGCTGAGGTATGTTTCTTGTAAGCAGCAGAATTTGGGATTCAGTTTTCACATCCCTTCTGCTATCCTGTGTCTTTTTATTGGGGAATTGAGTCCATTGATGTTAAACAATATTAATGACCAGTGATTGTTACTTTCTGCCATCTTGATATGGTAGAAATAGTGTGTGAGTGAGCTCTTCTTTTGGTTTTTCTGTAGTGTGTTATTTGCTTCCTGTGTTTTCTTGTGTGTAGTTAACCTCTTGGGGTTGGAGTTTTCTTTCTAACACCTTTGTAGAGTTGGATTTGTACATAGATATTGTTTGAATTTAGTTTTATCATAGAATATTTTGTCTTCTTCATCTATGTTGTTTGAAAATTTTCTGGAAATAGTAGTCTGGCCTGGCATTTGTGTTTTTTTAGGGTCTGCAAGACATCTGTCCAGGCCCTCTGTGTTTCAGTATCTCTGATGAAAAGTCAGGTGTGATTCTGATAGGTTTTCCATTATATGTCACTTGGCCCTTTTCCCTAGCAGCTTTTAATACTCTTTCTTTGTTCTGTACATTTAGTGTTATTATTATGTAGTTGGAGGATTTTCTTTTCTGGTCTAATCTATTTGGAGTTTTGTAGGCTTCTTGTACACTAATAGGAATCTTTTTCTTTAGGTTTTGGAAATTTTCTGCTATGATTTTGCTGAAGATATTTTCTGATCCTTGGATATGGGAATCTTCTCTCTTCTATTCCTATTATTCTGAGGTTACATCTTTTCATACTGTACTTGATTTCCTGAAGGTTTTGTGTCGGGCTTTTTTTCTATTTTATATTTTGTTTAACAGATGTATTGATTTCTTCAATTTTATCCTCTGTGCCTTAGATTCTTTCTTCTATCTCTTGTATTCTGCTGATGATGCTTGTATCTATAGTGCCTTTTCTTTTCCTAAAGTTTTCCAGTTCTATGGATGTCTTGGCTTGTATTTTCATTATTGCTTCCACTTCCCTCTTCAGGTCTTCTATTCCTTTAAGAACTTTATTCATTTTCATTTTGCTGTATTTTATTGTTTCTCTCTGAGGAATTTGATTTCCTCACTTAAGCCTCCTATTATTAACATAAGCATAGGATAAGGTCATGTTCCTTTGTTTCAATCCTGTTAGGATTTCCAGGGTTTTCTGTAGCATTATAGCTAGGTTCTAGAGATATCATACTGCTTTGGGTTTTTTTTTGGGGGGGGGGTTACTGTATTTTTACACTGGCCTTTAGTCATCTGGGTGACTCTGGTGTTATGTAGTTGTTTCTGATGCCACTTGGCTTTGGTGCTCAGGAAAACTCCCTGTTCTGGGGGTTGAATGATCCCAAGATCCTGGTGTCCACCACCAGATGGTAGATAGGTTCCTTTAATAGACTGGTTCTCAGAGAGAACCCAATTGGACCTATATACAGGGGATTGTAGTAGGGAGGGGTTTATCCTGTGAGGACCTTGGAGTCAGTGGCTCTCCTCAGAAAGGCAGGTCTAGCTGTGGTTGGGCCTGTGTTCTCCCCTCACTGACACAGTCCTTATGGTTCAGCAGTTAGGCTGACAATACAGACAGGGAGCTCCACCCAAGAAGGTCACCAGGGTCAGCGGGCCTGTTGCTGACTGCCTCAAAAGCTCAGTTGCTCTGTTGAGTGACCCACCCCAATGTTTGTGGGGAGCACACTGCAGCCACCTCTGTTTTCAGTCAGTCTCAGCTCCTGATTGCTTTTCTGTAGCTGGGTCTTGACTCTGCCACTCAGCTAGAGTGCACAGTGTGCCACTGTGATGGGAACTCTGGAAGGAAAATCTTACTTTCCCTTTACTCTTGTGGTCCAGCTGTTTTTCCCAGTGGTTGTACAGGTCCTCATGGAGGCTTGATATCAGTCATACAGGCAGAGCCACTGATCTGTGTCTGGAGGTGAGGGCAGGATCTGCTCCTGGGCTAGTTCCACTCTGGCCGCCCCTCGTCCCCAGACAGGTGACTGAGCTGGGCGATCTCAGGGTGTTGTTTCTGGGAACTGCCTGAACTGTTTGTGTGGTGACCAGTCTAAGTGTTCGCAGTGGAAATGCAGATTCTTTCTCTGTTTCACAGTTGGCTACTGGACCTCACATTCACTCCATAGTGACTAATGTCATTCACTACTCAGATACATTGCTCTATGGATGGCACCATCTTGGATCCACTGACAGAACTTTTATATGGAGATGAAAATGTACAAGTAGTATAGTCTAGGTTATTAATTTTTTTCATAGCATATACTTACAACCAAAAGTCATTATCAAAACTAATATTCTGTATATTGTCTTTTTATATAATCTAGCTTTACAGCTCTATATTTGCAGTTAGATTTGTGATTATGTGAGTTTAAGGGTGAAAGAAAGTATATGTCATTTTTCTCTTCTTTTTCATTTATTGTTGTTATTACTACAATTAATATTATGATTAATGATTATTTTGACTACAGATGTCCAATATTATAACAGCGCATTTTAAAAGGGTCACTTTGTTTTAATTGTTTTAAGCACATAAATAAACCATAACTAGTGTAGTTAGTATTATCTGTAACCTCGTGTTTTTCCACCCATGCCCCTATTCCCAGAAACAATGACTCTAAAACTTTATTATTATTTATGAATGATTAGGCCATAAGCTTTAACTTATTCCACCACTAGCTCAAACTTAATTATCCCGTTTATTTTATTCTAGGTATGCCACATGACTAGTTCCCTCTCCTAAGCTTCATGTGTCTTCCTTCCTCAGAGTTCTGGGTGAATCTCTTCCTGTGCCTGACGTTATCCAAGAATTCAATCCTTTCTCCTAGATCTCTCATCTTCTAGTTACGGCCTAAGCTAATAGGTCAATCAGCTTTTTATAGACAGCTGGTGCTTCCACACAGTGCACAAGAGATTCTCTCTATATTTCCCTCCTTAATCCAATAAAAACTTTTTCTTGCAATAATAAACTATATGCAATAAGAACCATTATGAAACAATCAGGTAATATTGACATTCACAAAGTCTATTTTATATGTACTTGTCAATTTTGGAGAATGTACTCTACTATCTATACAGTCTTGGTGAGTTCAAAGTTCTGTACCTAAATCATTTTCTATCATAACTTGTATTATTAATCAGAAATATATACTTAGATCTAAAACCATTTTCTTAAATCCAAAAGAACTTAAACTTATATGTGAGACTATAATTATATAGTCTTCAACCCCATCAGAGACTTGAGAAGTCTCTAATTACCTGAATATGCAGGAAATGCAGAGCAAAGAGCTTTCAAAACTGCAGAAATGACAAAGATATTTGACTGCCTGGACAGTTACTCAAATTTTCTCTATAAGATTGGAGAATCCATATTTAACTTTCTGGCCCAGAATATATGACAGACCATTTTGTGAAGCAGGAATTATGAAGGAATCACCTACTTTTTCCTTGCAATCTCAGCAGTTGACTTCCCTGCATCTTATTTGTCCTGTTTGGACAGCATTCTGTCTGCAGTTGAAGTAAGGGCAGTTTCTTTCCCAGTAGCTGGCTTGCAACTTTTGAAGTAAACTCCATATGAATATTGTTCAATGCTCAACATCTTCTTTAAAATAGAATGAGTGTGCTGCTGGAAGTAGACCTGTCTCATTTTGAAAAAAAAAAAAGCCCTAAATTAACAAAATATCTTTAAATGTCATATTCTGTAGATCTCTGAGAAAGATCATCTATCTATCTATCTATCTATCTATCTATCTATCTATCTATCATCTATCTATCATATATCTATCTACATCTATCTATTTATCATCTATCTATCTGTCTGTCTATCTACCATCTATTGTATATTGGAATTGCTTGTTTCTAGTTATTTACTATCTTTTAACATAGGAAGCATATTTCTGTAATTAACTAAACTAGTACCTAACATGAGCATAAGTGTAATTGTCTATTAACTTGCATTTCTTTTTCTTTGTTATAATATTTATTTATTACATCAAGTTACATCTCCACCATAGTGCCCTCTTTCCACCCCTCCTAGTTCCACCCTTTCACGCTCACCTCCCTCTCCCACCCATCCCATTCCTCCAATGTGGAGTGTCCCTAAATATCAGCCCCTCTCAGTTCAACAGTCATATGTGGGCTAAGAGCTTCCTCTTGTACTGGGGGCCTACATCGTAGCACCCTAAGGCAAATTGTCCCATTGGTAGGTAACAAAGTCTATGTTCTTGATCCTTTTGGTGTGTTGGTTGTAGGATATTTATCCTGTACTATAGGGCTAAAATCCAATTATAAGTGAGTAGATGCCATGTGCATCTTTCTGAGTCTGGGTTAGCTCACTCAGGATGAGCTTTTCTAGTTCCATCAATTTGGCTGAGAATTGCATGATTTCCTTTTTTCTGAGAGCTGTGTAGTATTAAATTGTGTAAATGTACCACAATTTTTTTTTTATCCATTCATCAGCCAACAAGATTTATTGGCTAAGGATAGCTGAAGTCCTGGTTAGGAGACATATTCATGTCTCAGTCTCATAGTTTCTCCATGCAGAGGGATCAGCACATACTCTATTTGTTTTCTTCTTCCTCTTGACTTCCTTCTTCCTGTCTGCACACAGGTTCTTCAGGGTGACTCTCCTGGTACAGTCTGATTTCCAAGAATTTGGATGGAATACACACTTCTTCTGTAGAAAGAAATACAAACCTCTCCCCCAAACAAGCTGATCTAATTCAGCAGTCTTTTTTTTTTTTAATCCATTGCTTTTCAGCAGCTCTGCTATCTGTCTCATTAACATTAAAAAAATTAAAGTTGATTACTGGAGACCAGCCCCAGCAGAGGAGAGGGTTTGGGAAGGGTGGATGTAGCAGGTGACACCAAAAGGAATTAGAGGAGATAGCGCTTTGAGTCTTTTTCTTAACCTCTAAGTTATTTTGTCTGTGTCTGCATTTGGGAGAGAGATCACAGGAAAGGAAACTTCTGCTTCACAGGGCCACAAGGTTTATTTATATATCATACAGTAATGATTACATCATTTTATATTTGTATTTCAAGGAATTCCTAATACAAAATTATTCTAGAAAAATGAAACAGGACATCCTTTAATGGTTATAGTCTAAAGTTTACTGGTCACTTGTTCTTCAGCAACTAGACAAAGTGTAGAGCTAAGCAGGGGATGAGAGGTTTCTATACTCCCCCCTAGTCAGAGATTTGTAGTTACAGGTGGTGGACAATTCAAAGTCTGGGGAAAATTTACCTTCTACATTTAGTTTAGTAATCAAAGCAAAAACTTAACAAGCTGAATTAAAACTTATCTAAAACCTTTTTATCATTTTTTTCTTCTAGTTCTTTGTTTGTCTCTCCATACAATCTTTGTACCAAATCCAATATTGTATCTGCAAGAAATACTTTAAAGCTTCTCGGATTTCTTGATGCATTTGTTTTACTAAAAAGAATTTCTCTTCAGCTATTATACAATTCCATAAAAGACCTTTTCTAGCTAATCTCTCTGTAAGGTTAGAAGTCTGTGAAAGCTATGCCCCTTTATTCTATATCAAATTATAATTTCTACAATGTCCTTATCTTTATTATTTTGATATTTCCCAGTAGTAAACAACAAGGCTTCCAATGATTACCTAATTTCTTGAGTATGTAGGATTTTACACTACTTCCTTAATTTTTGGTTTTCCAGAATCTCATTTAATTTCTTTCTTTAGACTTATTCTGATTGATATTATCACTATTAGGATAAGTAGAATATGTTCCCAGATTTATTTGTTGGGTTTTTATACACATTCACAGTCTTGGTGTCTGTCCCAACCTCCAGAGAGCAAAATAAGGACAACCTATCCAGAGATTTCATTATTATTAGTGGTATTTTGATGTTCAAATGTACATGACTTATCATATTACTTCTTTCAAATGAGTTTCCCATCCCCCTTTCCCAGATCATCCTGGACCACCAGTGCTTTAAAGGCTAAGGTAAGACAAGTCAAGAGAACCAAAGACCACTATGTAGATGATTTTATCCTTCACGCAGCATAAATTGGGATAAAAGCTGAGGCTGGGTCCATCCACACCAAAAGTTAAACCCTTGTCATGCAGTCTCATCAGCAATCCAGTGAATGGCACTACCAGTCAATAAATCATTATTTAATTTATTTCTGGAAGATCTCATATCCCCTTTCTGTTCTACGTGCATTTCTTTTAAAGCCCTATTATATATCTTCATAATTACTTGACCTATAGTGTTGTAAATCATACCTTTAACAGATTTCATGCCACAATATATAGAAATTGTTGTATTTTAATGGATACATATGTTGAAATATCACCAGGTTCAATCTGTAAGGCCTTTCATAGAAAGTCACAATCCCTAAAAATGTGCAATCTCATAATCATCCCTTTCTGAATATGTCTCAGCAGTATGATGTATCAATACATGTACATATATTAATTCTCCAAACTCTACAAAATGAAACACATAATCTATTTTATGGCATTGCTCTAAGGTAGTATCAGTAAGTAGAATCAAATAGAATCTGGATTCTTAACTCAACATACTGCATTTCTATGATTTGGCATTCTAATTACTCAAGCCTTTGTGGTTTTTCTCATCTGGAAATATCTTTTTTTGATATTATTGTAAGTTCCAGATTGGACTATTCTAGAGGTTCTTTATTCTGATTTAAAGAATCCTCTTACTGAAGCTCAATGGCCTCCAATCTTGCATTTAATCCTTCAGCCTTCTCCATCTCTAAGTCTGTCCTTTTCTGATCTCTCCCTAAGAGGATGGATAAAATTGCAATCTTCACTGAAAAAACAATTATTTATATGGTGATTAGTGAAGCAAAGTCATATAGGAGCCAAATGCATTGTGTCATTGTGTTTTCCTCCCATTTTTAATCATAGAAAATATTTTTCCTTTTAATCTCTAATTGTCTCTAATTTACCAATTTTAAACTTAATACTTTACCAGTTCAGAACTTTGGGACTTTTCTATCTTACCACAGTTCCAGGAAGATGTTCCTTTGCAGATTCCTCAGGCCAACACATGTCTATGGAAGCTAATTCAGCCCATTTATCTTAGTCTAGCAGTCTCCCTTTGTCAGTTTTGGCTGGAACCCTCTCTCCTCTGACTTCTGCCAGCTCCAGGCCACAGCATGCTTCTCCTGTGTGGACCCACAGAGTATTGTGTTTTTCCCATTGTCTGCCTAATTCTCTCTTGAAGGGACTTAGCCTTCTACCCAGCTAAGAAATTTTTTCTGGCTCTGGGACCATGCCCTTAACCTCAGGTCTACTTTTACCTTTTCTTAGAGAACCAGGACCCCTGTCCAGCTAACACACCACTGCCTGCCTTTCTAGTCCAGCTCCTGGTGTCTGGAATTTTTGGCTTAATGCCTAAATCTAGTGTCTAAGCTTGAATTCTATGCTGATGGTAGATGTCATGTATAGTTGGGAACAACTGTAACCTCGTGGCTTTCCACTCACACCCCTGTTCCCAGAAATAATGACTCTGAGACTTTATTATTATAATAAATATTAGGCCATAAGCTTTGACTCATTCTCTGACTAGCTCATAACTTTTTAATCCTATTTATTCTGTTCTATGTATGTCACATGGCTAGTTACTTCTCCTAAGCGTCATGTAACTTCCTTCCTCAGGGTTTTGGGTGAATCTCTTCCTGCACCTGAATCGATGCCAGAATTCCACTCTTTTTTTGTTTTAGATGTAACACCTTCTATTCTATGCCAAAGCTACTAAGACAGTTAGCTTTTTATTGAAAGGTGATGCTTCTTCACAGTGCAAAAGAGATTTTCTGCAATTAGAACTCATGTTTCCAGGGACCTTGAGCCACTTCTGTAAAATTCTTGTAGCCTTTTTTGATCCTCTCTCTCCCAGCTTCACTTCCTTAGGTTGACCAGATGACAGGATCAGTCTGGAATTAGAAATGTCCTGTACATATATGGAATACTAAACCCATTGGAAGTAGATATTTCCCTTCTTATGCTTTAATTAGGTTGTGAACAAACGTGAAAAATATAAACTCAGGAACAAACTAAGAATTTCAGTTCCAGACCTCTAAGGTAGTTGCTTTGGTCAAAATGGAGCCATTTTAGCTCCTATAAACTCCATTGTGTCTGGTTCCTATCAATCAAACCATTGACTCATACTCACATTGATATTTAGCCTATTTGGTTAATATCATGGAAGGCTAATTTCTTTTTTTTATCACTATGTCATTTCATTTATTTACTTGCCATAACAAATTCTGAAAATTTCAGTGAGAGATTTGGATTGGTGCATCCATGGGCCCCACACAGTGGTGTGCACAGCACTTCTGTCTTTTTTTTTTAAATACTTTATTTTTTTCTTCAAGTTACATCTCAGTAACAAACCCCTCCCTATTCCCCCTTCCTATCCTGCCCTTCCACCCTCTTCCCCCCAGAAGTTTCCCCTAACAGTCCAACAGATGGTTCCTTCTCTTATAACAGTAAGTATTATACAAAACTGAAGGGGCTGATAGGTTAATATAAGTTAGATTTAGTG